>JAPMUY010002362.1:20000-21053 GCA_026901105.3 Galaxias olidus | reverse complement strand
ACTTTAGCTCAGCACAGCACACTTTAGCTCAGTACAGCACACTTTAGCTCGTACAGCACACTTTAACTCAGTACAGCACACTTTAGCGCAGTACAGCACACTTTAACTCAGTACAGCACACTTTAACTCAGTACAGCACACTTTAGCTCAGTACAGCACACTTTAGCTCGTACAGCACACTTTAGCTCAGTACAGCACACTTTAGCGCAGTACAGCACACTTTAGCTCAGTACAGCACACTTTAGCTCAGTACAGCACACTTTAGCTCGGTACAGCACACTTTAGCTCGGTACAGCACACTTTAGCGCAGCACAGCACACTTTAACTCAGTACAGCACACTTTAGCTCGGTACAGCACACTTTAGCTCAGCACAGCACACTTTAACTCAGTACAGCACACTTTAACTCGGTACAGCACACTTTAGCTCAGCACAGCACACTTTAGCGCAGTACAGCACACTTCAGTTTGTGGAGCCCAGCCCAGCCCAGCAGTGCACAGAACAGCACAGCACAGCACATCCCAGCACAGCCCAGCACAGCCCAGCATCGCACAGCCCAGCCCAGCATAACACAGCACAGCACAGCACCGTTATTTGTGTTTTTCACTGTTCTGGGAGGGACGAGGGACTTCTCGACCTTTGACCCGTGATAGTGTCCTGGGCTAGGTCCTGTGTAATAGACCCCCTTAACTCTATTGGCTCCGCATGCATTTGTTGGACAGGCTCCATAGCGTCAGTGAGTCCTCAGCAATGTCCCCTGTCTGGTTAGACAGAGCTACAGGAGGAGGCACCGCACGCTGCACGCCACAACATACCATAGACAGGCATTATGGTTTATAAGGTACTAGACACAGGGGGAGAGAGACACAGAGACAGAGCGAGAGAGCCAGATAGACAGACAGACAGACAGACAGAGGGGAGAGAGATAGAGAGATCTCAATAGAGCAGAGAGCTGCGCCCCATCCCCAGACCCCCTGATGAGGAGCCCTCTAATTTGAGGAGTGGGCGAGGAGGAGGAGGAGGAGGAGGAGGAGGAGAAGGAGGAGGAGGAGGG
>JAPMUY010002360.1:0-20961 GCA_026901105.3 Galaxias olidus | reverse complement strand
TTGATCCTTTACTGTATTGGTGAGAGACAAACAAGGGCCAGACCCAACATCTACAGCTGTCACAGAAACAACAGAGACACACACTGTGTGCACCTAAAAGTCTCAAAACCAGATTGTGTCTCTAAAAAGTCAGTCAGACAAACTCATCCATCTGTTCAGTTTGGCATGGTTGGGTCTGCTATTCATTTGATTTCATTCATATTCCTGAGCACACACTCAAAACAACCGCCATGTAATGGTTGATTGCTGATTGACAGATTGTGAACCTCGTTAGGATTTGACCTAAATAGGGGTCAGGGGTCAGCACTGGGTCCACTTCATCATCTACCTCCTTCCACTGGGGTCGATCCTCCGTCATCAAGGTGTCCATTTCCAGTTTCCACTCTGCTATGCTGATGATACCCAGCTCTGTCTCTTCTCAACCCACCACTCCCCTACCTCCCTCCTCCCTAACCGATTGCCTACTGGACATCGAGAGCTGGATATAGTTTCCAGAAGCCCAACGGCAGCAAAACGGAGGCTCCGCTAGCCAAAGCCATTATCGCTAAGATCACAACTGATGGCTTCCCTGTACCCCTCTCCTCCCAAGTCAAGAACTTGGACATAATACTGGATAACACTCTCTCATTTGCCCCTCACATCAAATCCAAAACTTGGTCTGCATTCTTTCACCCCCGCAACATTGCCAGACGTTGCCCGTCCCTGTCTCAATCAACCGCTGAAGTCCTGGTCCATGCATTTATATCCTCACGTGTTGATTACTGCAATGCTGTTCTTTCAGGCATCCCCACCAAACTACTCAACCAGCAACAAATAATCCAGAATTGGACTGCTTGTATCCTCATTCACACCAAGTCCTCTGACCACATTCTCCCAACTCTTATCCAACTACACTGGCTCCCTACAATACAACATTCAATTCAAAACTCTCCTGCTCACCTTTAAAGTCCTCCATAATCTGGCCCCCACATATATCGCTGACCTCCTTCAGGTTTATACTATAATTGTTCTCTGCGCTCCTTGTCATATTGAAATTGTTGTCTTTAAGTCACAATAAAAATTGTGTAGCTTTTGCCACCATGTTTTCATTGGCTGAGCATTATCCAGTTTCTGTACTTTAAAATACATAATTTGACAACCACTGGTGTAAATTATTTAATAATAACTTAAAACAACAATAAATCTTAAAATTTTATTGGGACACAACATAGTCACATAAATTAATAAACAGAATTGTTGACTGTAACATTTGTGTTAAACTTGAAGACGCTTCTGCAGAATATATGCAGTATGATAACATAAATATTAACTGTAATTATGTTTGGTAGCTAAGGAACATGGTTTTAGTTTGTTTGCCCAAATGTAGAGACATTGCAGCTCAATCAAACAAGAGCATGACTGGATAAGTCTTTAATGTTGGTGTAACGTTTCACATACACAGTATAATATCCCAACATATTTAGAATTCTGTCTTCTTCCTCTCTTCCTTTTTGTGGAAAACGTTTCCATCTGACAACATAGTCCATGTCACGTTGGTTGCCTGAAGCAGTCCTTGAGTTCTCATTTGGGTTTTAATCTGTAAATGATTAGAAGAGGAACAGAGAGCATTGATGTACTTGTAAACAACAGATAACATGACATGCTGTACTCTTTTCGGAGTTCTACAGAGTTGACCTCTTCTAAATAAAACTCACAACTATTGTTTACATGAATGTAGCTTTGTTTCTGTGTAGAATATCCACATCTCCTATCTCATACTTAAGAGATCTCGTTATCATTAATACAAACGTTACAGCTCTAAGAGAGTTGCCAGGAAACTATCGACCCCAATGAGCCAATGTGTGTTGATTGATAAGCTTGTTCTGTTAGAATATAAGTACTTCTACTTGCAACTTTTGTCATTCAATAGGGGCAGGGAGTTGACTTCCTTATAATTGGAAATCCACATTAAATTGGCCATCTACCACCTCAAAAACATCTCCAGACTCCAGATTACTCTCCGAGTAATTGTAAAGTGTCTTTGGGTTTTCAGAAAGATGCTCTCATTATTATTATTCCCTTGGTTGCCCAGAAAGCAAAACCCACCTGCTGCAACATATCGTCCTGCACAACCTGATCACTGATGTTTAAAGATGGATCTGCTGTCAGCTCCACTCCCACCTGCCTGATCGTGATCACTTTAATTGCAGACAAAGAAGCATACAGTAGCAATAAATTATTTGATTAACACTTAAAACAAAGCAACAAGGTTTATATTTTCATATTGTGAAAACTTACCATCATTGCAGTAGAAAGGATATTGTACATTACAGTCGCTGTTCCACCATGATTTTGAAAGTGTGTTAACAAATGCACAGCTACTAACAGGGTTTGGTTGTGTTGCTGCCCAGTCTCTGAAGGTGGTGGTACTCTGATCTGACCATTCATAGGCATCATTGAACAGACCAAACCACACCCATCCACTCTGGAAAGTAGCATATACAATCTTCTGTAAAGCCACATTTTCAGTTGCATTCCTACTACTGGCCAAGTCTGTGTGACTTGTTCTGCAGAACTGTTGGGCTCCTCTCCAGTTCCGCATTGTACTACTGTACAAGACGTAGTTCTGTCCGCTGGGTTTCTGGTCTGGGGGTGTTTGCATGAAATAATTGTACAAATTAAGGCACAATAATCTTACAATTTGTAAGGATGCTTATGTGTTCTTAGCTTTTATTCATATAAATGTAAAAATTATTTATATCGTTTCGAATTATTTTGCTCAACTCACCATCGAAGCAGATGAAAACGGTTACTACGGTACAGTCTATGACCTGCCATGTTCCATCAACAACGAAAGATCCACATAGGTCCAGAGATTTTGGCTCTGAACTTTTCCAGTTTGTGTACTGAGCAACTTCATCACTGCTCTCGCTTCCTCCCATAGACCACTTCCATTTCCTAGTCGTACCCAGCCTTAAACCAATCCAGAATGGCCCCGACTCACCAGTGGTCACAGCCTTGTTTGTCAGCCTCACCTGGTCTTTTTTGTTTCCAATGGTAGCAAGGTCTCTGCGATTCTCTCTGCAGTACTTCTGGGCCTTATCCCAAGTCATGGAAGTTTTCACCATGTAATATGCTCGAGTTTGGAAACCAAGTGTAACCAATCCTGCAAGTTAACTTATTTTTATTCTTTGTAACTAATATGTTTGATCTTTAAATGTATTATTATTTATGGTCGTGTAAAACTATAGTAAAACCACTACTAACCTGACAGTAAGAGTAAGAAAAATAGCCACGCCATGACAATATAACTGTAACCCTATGAACCACACACAAAAAAACTAACTTACGACTTAAATTAGACAATTTACAAGACAGATATATTTAACTTCAGATGACTTTTGAATTACACATAATTTATTATTACAATAATTTCTTTTATTTGACCCATACTATGTCCATTAAATAAAACAAATAAGTATAAAGTATAAAACCATTACTTTATTTTGTACAAATATTGATTTATTTTTGTTATTGATTTGTATCTTTTATTTGTGTAAAGTTAGACTTGGATTATCCCAGTTTGCACTGCGGAATTCATGCCAAAATAACAGAATTCAAAGTACTGATAAATTCTCTAAGGTCTAGACTGATAATAAAAACAGTTTCAAACAAGTGTTTACACACGTTTATCCTAAGATATAGCAGAGATTCATGTTTGGATGTCTTACCTGATGTTATTTCCAGATGTCTTTTCCTTGTGTTTCTGTAGCCACTTCATTTCTGTCCATTATATTGGGTTTTTGATGCAAAATAATTGTGGCCCCAAGGTCAAAGTTACGTCCACACATCATGCCTTATTCCACACCACTTTGGTAGTAAAATTTCTTAATTAACTGCCTTTTTAAAACCCTGATTCAATCAATGTAAATGTTGTAACGTAAATTCCTAAATACGATCAAACAACTTCCATAAAGTGACTGCATTAAAAGTTCTGCAGAGAAACACTTTTATTTTAGAGATGTTTGCAAAATTTCTGCAATCTAACACCTTACATAAAGTGATGGCATTTAAAGTTCTACAGAGAAATATTGTTGTTATTGCCAAAACCTGGAACAATGACAGTTTTCTTTCAGATAGCAATTAGAGCGATCTTGCAATGAAACAGGTCCATGGTGCTCAAACAACATTAGTGAACTACTTTGAAGGGTTCATTTCATAAACCCAGACCTCACGCAATAATAATACTTCCAATTTTACTTTTTAACAGGCCACAAGATTGAATAGGTAGATTATAATTATTATCCCACAATGCCTAAGTTGCTGCACATCCAGATCACATCTTGATGCCACTCTTCAATTAAAAACTGCCTGATTACATTAGGTTGGATTTACTCAATAGTCTGTCTATTTGTAATTACATAAACATAATGCTTATGTTTAAATTAACTAATCCATATTGGAAATATAGAAATATCCAATGTGGAATCCATATTTCAGTCTTTAGTTCTCTGTTTACATCAAACTACTTAAATTTGCTCAAATTAAGAATTTTGCTGGCAAATGTAAAAATTATCCAGGTAATAGCTATGACAAGTCGACCTATACCGGGGATGCCCAGCAGCAGCCTAACCACTCAAACAGACAGACTATTTTCAAATTTGACCGGTGAGAGGCACCCACAGTTGTCATTGGTCAGTTTCCTGGATGAAAGTCAAATTAACCTATCACGCTCAAAGCACTGTGAGACAGGCAATAGTAAAAATAAAAAAGACTGTGTATGTTTGATTTGCTAGATTGTATAATGCTTGATAGAGTTTATATGCAAAAGTACACATAGTAGGCCTACATGTAAAAACTAAGATTTAGGCTACCTTAAAATTACTAAGAAAAACGCTGCATTCTTATGGCTGTAAACCTTCATATGAGCTATAACATATTTCTTTTATTTTCAGATAATTATTGTAATCTTGCATACAGAATATAATTTAAAGCCGCTGTCTATTTTCTGGTTTTGGGAACCCCTACCATTAGCTTAGTGTAATTATTTTACCTAACCATCGCAAAGAAGACATGCAGAATGCTCGTGGTCACTCACTGCATGTCGCTAGCACGATCAACGACTAATCCAAGTTAGTATGATATTATCCTCCTGATTTAGAGACGCACTTCCTTGTGCCATAAAGGAATGCGTCAGTTTCGCAGGAGATCCTAACCGGTGACAGACAAAAATAGAAAATGCATTTCCCTGAGCAAATGTGATGTGATTGCTTTTCCACCATCAGCGACCAGGCAGTGCGGGTGGCCAGCCCACTAAAATAACCGCTGCAGCACTACTACCTCCTTAGGGCCAGTTGCAACATCTGACTTCTTCCATTCATATAAATATTGTGAACTATATGTCATATGTAGTCATCTTTAAATTGTATGGGTAATTAGAAGACAGCTATAAGTTTAATATGCACAAGTTTGGCTGGTCTATACGTCAATGAGTCTGTAAGTAACAGAGAAATGCAAAAAGTGTTGCAACCATTCCCAGTCTCCCCTACCTTAGCTCAACCTTCCTTTTAAGGCATCTGCCGATCGAATCGCAAGTGGACAGCGTTGCAGACATAAAATCAGCAGTAGTCTATTGTTTTAAGTGTTAATATTTGTTCAATACTGATTATTTTACTATTGAAATACATTTTAAATAATCTTAATGAAACTGTGCTGCCGTCTGTTCAAATAGCTTAAGTTTATCAGCCAGTCTGTTCTGTACATCCTGACACGGCTTTGTATTGCTGGCATTGGTCGTTTCAATTGCGCTACGGTAACAAATAAAGGAGTTCGTTTTGCAGCAAGCAATTATAGATAGAAAGAATGGATAGATTCAGAACTGCGCGTGGTCAAAAGTCGACCTAATAATAAGTAGAAGAAGGATACGACTTTGCGATTTCAGTATGTGAGCGTCATCACTGACGCATCATCACATAATTATTTGCAAACTTATGTAATGTTTGGCTTGTAGATAACGGCAAAGTTTGACAATATGGCCTACAGATGTTTACGGGAAAGACAGACAGCTTTTACTTTAATACACAAATTTCTCCTTTCGCATGAAATCTCCGCCCACCGTTTGTTTGTTCAGTTTTGTATTTTGTAGAGCTAATGGACAAACTGAGCAGACTCAGCTGAGCCACTTTAGTGATACCAAGTTAAATCACAACATTGAAACAGGAAAACTAACAACTCAAGATCCTTATGTAGCTGTTTTTTTTGCATCTGGTTTTTCGTTTAAATTAGCATTGTTAGATACTGGTTGTTTTGTAAAAAGGAATGTAGACATGGTTACTTTGAGGTTAATACAGAAAATCATTAAAACAAATACAAATGCACAGCAGGATAGGGGAACACAGTGTTAGGAAACGCTACGCTAGCTGGCTTATCCATAATACTGACTCTTCTTATAGTTCTTAATTCATGAAAACAAACGAAACACAAAAAAAGTGAACTGGTCTAAGTTTACCTTAAACAAACTAAATTAGCTGTATTGTGTAATATGTATATTTATAGGTTTATAGCCTTTACGTGTCATTTCTTAGCCCCGGCCTTACTAGCCCTGTTTACACAACAAACACATTTCAATTAATTGAGAGTATGCCACTTACTGCTATAGCGTACTTGTAGTAAATCCAATCCCATTGAGAGTAATCCATTTATGATTCCTGCTGTAATTAATAAGTCCAACGCCTGTGGTAAAAAGGTAAAAATCATTTCAATGGGGCCAAAGACCGATAAGAAATTATAATATAAAATATAACACGTGACCCAATCACTTAGCTGTATGTAAGCGCAATGGACTGCAATACCCAAAACATGTGGGCACTGGAATGGAATCGATTGGGTCAAAACTGCGGAGCAAAAACAGGCTTAATAATAATAATAATATTAATATTAATCTTATTAATAATAATAATAATAATAATAATAATATGACTTTTCGGTAACAGTATGTGATTGCATGACGCAATCACATAATAATATGACTTTCCGGTAACAGGATGTGATTGCATGACGCAATCACATAATACTATGACTTACGGTAACAAGATGTGCTGCGTCATCACTGACGCACCACATAATAATATGACTTTCCGGTAACAGTATGTGATTGCATGACGCAATCACATAATGAGTGTTAAATATCTGCGATTTTTTTAATTCTCCCATTGTCCATAGACATTACAATGGGCAAACTGTAGAAAAGTATTGGTAATCCGTTAAAAGTTGCATAGGCCTGTAGACGTTTTAAGAAAACTGAATATTAATAATTATAATCATTAAATAAAAACGAACATTTTGATGAATTCACTTTCTCCTGAAACATATTTGGTTCAATTATTTCTGTATTTCTTTTCCAGAGAAACGTCCTTCTCAGGAGAATTAAATTTGCCCTCACCACTGTACCTTGACTGAAACGCAAATACTAAGAACATTTGTATATGGTGTCCTTTAGGGCTCCTTCAAATATACACAGTGCTTGTCTGGAGATGCTTATGTGCATAATCCATTGAATGTCTTTGGAAAACAAAACTCTAATAAATTACCTTTATAGAGTTCAGATTGTTGAATAAATTTGTACCAAAACTCAAGAAAACCAGTAGAGTTTACAGACATCTAAACATATTAACAGGATTGTTTTGTGTGGAAATTTACAATTCTTTACTCCCCCAGCTCTTTTCATCCTCTCTGTGCAGCAAAAAATGGCCATGGCAAGGGCAAGGTTGGAGGATGTTGTGAGTGAACACAACAGAGGACGCAAAACAAAGTAAACCTCGTGTTGTTTCATAAAACTCTTGTGCCAATGTTTCCCCTACAATTATTAAACATGTTTCAATTAAGAGATTCTCAAAGATATACATTGAAAGTGTATAACATATTTTATTTTTGTGTTAAAATATAATTACATTAACGCTTTTGTGAAGTAACAACTGCAATGTTGATACAGAAAATACAAACTACAAACTGGTAGATATTTTATCAAAATGGCAAACATTTACTTCACACACTAAAGCTTAAAAATGCATAGCATTCTCACATAATACCAGCTCATCATTAAATCAGCAGCACTGATAAACTGCATTGGGTTGTGTGTGAGACTCTGTTGCACAACTTCTGCCCCTAAGCCCTTCATTATAGTTATGGTGAGGTGAGAGGCGTGACGAGCCAAAAGCTCTGCCAGATTGTGACAGATTCACTCCTTCTGCAATATAAAAATGGCATGGACATCATCTATTTTCTCCTGACGACACGGCTCAAATCCCACCTCTTTAGCCAGCTCACTGACTCTCTCTGCAAAACCCTCCTCCTGCTCTTTAGTAAGGTCCAATAAGTACCTTGGATATGAGACAAGGAACATTTATAGTTATATATGATTATTAGTATTATATTGATAATTACATGACAGCTTTGTTCAAACTTTAGCTAGGGTGTCTGCCTGTACTTTGGCAAACAAATGTTTGCCATACAGCCGTTGGTGAGCACCAAATATTAAAATAGGATAGTCAAGTGACTATAAAACCGTGAATATACTCACTTGGCCAACTCCACAAAGAGCACAGCGTTCGGTGCGGCAATTTGTCTTAGCGCTGGCCTCAAATGCTGCACCATGCTTTAGAAAAATAAAACGCAAAGAAATTAAATATTGGCTGAAGCAAAAGTTAGCCACATAAGAGCTGAGCTCTGCTGACTTCAGAACAGCAAATATACAAAAGAAATATTGCAAGGGCAAGAAATTAATTAAAGGGAATAAGGCCACTGTATGATCATTGCTGTGATACACTTGATTTATTTTCTATATTCCTATGTTATGGCACAATCAGGAACACCTAACCTTACCTAACTGTACTAAATGTCTAATTAATGAATTGGTAATGGTCTACCAATTAAGTAAAGGTTGAGCACCTGGTAGCAAAATAGATAACGTTGAAGAACTGATTATATTTCAGTTTTTCTGGTAGTTTACTAAGAGAGTCTAAAGGTAGGAAGGTCACCGACACTCCACGCAGCCTCATAAGCTCTGGAAAAGAACAGAGACCATGACATTAAGCAATACAAAATAGGTATTGCTGTACTCTACTTTAGTATTAAGTACTGTATTAATGGGAAATATCTATGCAGTGCCTATTATGTATTATCTATTATCTATACAGCAGCCATTTTACCACTGATGTTGGTCTTGTGATGAGTCTCAGATTGTGATGCTGGCTCCTTTGCCTCGGCCTTCTCTGCGTCTGGTTGAGAAGTACTCTGACTGCATCCTCTACAGGACAGAGACTGGAACAGCGCCTGCACATTGGCATAGGAGATTTCTTGGGCCGTCTGTCACAAGGTGAGTAGAGAAATAAAATCAGAGACATATCTTTGAGGCTTTTCTGGATATTATAGAAAAAATCATAGCGCATGTAGTTATCACATATTTCACTTTACCTTGACGTGTTGTCCGTTCAGTTTCCTTAGAAGGTCCTGTTGATCCGTCACAATGCCAAAGGACAGGTAAGGACCGGACACAATGTCTCCCCAATAGCCTCTGACAGCCACTTTGTTGCCCCTCTAAAAGACAAGAGAAATTATTAACTCTATTATTAAATTCTTCATAAAAATCTCAAACATTGACAAAAATTATGGAAAACAAAAAAAACGTACCTGATTGAAAATCCGTGTGGACAGTAAACTCTGATTGGCAATTTGGTAGAGACCTTCTCGCATTTCAAAGGCCAGGCCCCGTTCTCTCCACTGAACATACTGTTGTTTGTTAATGATGCCACACTGAATGAAAAAGAGTAGCAAGAAAATTAAAGTTACTCTTGTAAAGGGTTATACTGCACACACTAAACCTGAGCTTACAGTTGTCATGGGTAACGTCTGTGCTCACAGCCCAAATGTCTGTTGGCAGTATCGTCAAAGTTTGATACCTTTGTATTTAAGGTTAGATGGCAGCAAGAATTTCAGGGTCAGCTGGCCAAATGTTATTCAAAAAACGTTTGCTTGCTTGCTAACATTAGCTTTTTCGCTAATGTGATTACAGTACTTGCTGGTGTTGTTCATAAAATTTTATTGCTATAAATGCACAACTAATTGCCATCGTCACAACCGCAACATTTAAGAAGCTTTTAAGGCCTGTAAAAAGCTTTTATGATATAAAAAGGTATTATGTGTTATTCTGTCTTGAAATCATCCCTCTCTTCTGTTATACTATCATAATTTTATGATTAAAAAGTGTAAACATATTACTTACAGCACCTTTAATAAAGAAAATGTGGGTGCAAATATTAGTTACTTACGTCTTTCTGGTGCAGTTTCATGGTAAGGTCCCAGTCAAAGCAGCCGATCCGGTGATCGTACCTTGTCCCCAGGTGCTGCCTAACCCTGCCATCCCATGCTTTGACCATTGATACCGGGGCATGGCGCCCAATGGATGGAGGTTGGACCCACAGCTTGAATATTCTGGCCAATTCATCACGCTCCTTAAACTGTTAAGACCACAAGTATGCAATGGTTTTACATGCTATTATTTTTTATCATTACATGGTTTTGATATTTTGGCAGTCTTGAGTGTTCTGAAACAGTTATAAAACACACAAGCTAGCACATGGGACAGAAGCCTACCTTGAGTAATGTGGTGTCAAGGCAGGGGTGCA
Source organism: Galaxias olidus (assembly GCA_026901105.3). NCBI lineage: Eukaryota > Metazoa > Chordata > Actinopteri > Galaxiiformes > Galaxiidae > Galaxias > Galaxias olidus. The sequence goes on along the minus strand of JAPMUY010002360.1, from coordinate 10,300 downwards.
TAGCTGTTTCCAATGTTTCTGTGACAGCCAGACAGAGTTGTGATGCAGCATGTTTTAGTATTTCGTCTGTCTGACTGCGGATCTCACTGTTCCCAAACACCTCCAGAAAAACCTCAGTTTTCTCTAAGGACACAACCAAGGCAAAAGCTACCATGAGCAACTAGTCATCCCAATACATAATTCACAGTGCTTATTGGAAGATGAATCACTAATATAGACTGTGGGATATTATTGTAAATAATCATAGCCAAACTGCCAAGTATTTCTGAACAAATTTGTACAAGAATGTAAACACTTAGGACTAAAATAGTTACCATGAAGTCCCATGCTTTCTTGGTGTGTCAGAGCAAGGAAGAGGAGCAGTAATTGTCGTGCCACAACCTCCATATTGTTTTCCAATACCCATATCTATAAGACAAAACATCAACAGCATAAACAACCTTACAAATATTTAAGTATGCCCCTATTGGTTCACTGTAAAAATGTGAAGGTACAAGATCCCCCTTTCGACTTGCAATGTTCTGTCAAAATAATAAGGTCTGGAACTTACATGAAGGCTGTCCGTTTCACTCAGTTCAGAAATTGTCTTTAACACATGTCTTGGGTCCCCATTACCCACTAGCAAAACGTTTAACTCCCCTTCCCGTCTAATTTGACCTGCAATATTTAAAAGGGGGCCAATTTAATAGCCATGTAAAAAATTAAAGCATTGGAAGACTACAATAATCCCCAAGGACTATACAATACAATATACTACAAGGACTCAAGTTGTGTTTTCCACACCTGTAGCTGTAGGCATACACAGAAGGTCACGCGCTGGGCTGAAGCCCCACCAAGTTATGCAACCAGCGCCTTCCAGAGTTCGTCCGGTGGCCATCCTTCAAATTAATCAATGGATAGCAGCATCATAGCAGCATTAATTTGTTTTTATGAATGAATATCGATATTGAACTACGTACTCGGAAGATTGCTGCCCTCAAAAAGTTGATGATCCGCTGTATCCTAGAAACGTTATCAAGTAGCATCCAATTTATGTCAGTTAGCTGACAAAACGTTAGCAACGTTATGTACAGTTACCTTACAATATTACCGAATGGATGTTGACATGCCATGCCCCGATGCCCTTGAACACAATGTTACTATCTGGGTTACTTTTAAACAACACTTAAGCCGCCTTTGTTTTCAGTATTTTCCAAACTCACCTTCACAGTGAAGTCTGTATGGAACTGGATGTTGTTTGTTGCTAAGCAACATTTTGTAATGAGTAGAGTTGCGCCCTCTGTGTATTTCCCCTGAACTGCACAAGACTCTTGTCAAGAGGAACTTGTTATCTTGCGCAAGCAGTCTTCCCAACACAACAACTTCCAAAATAAGTTTAATTTGCATCACTTAAGTAGAAGCATATCAAAACAGTTGGCATTAATAATTTTTATCACAGCATTTCAATATATATATTTTTACAGCACAACTAATTCAAACAAGAAAACTGATGGCTATCATGGTGGAAGTCCAGGTGCAGTATGTACGTTTGAATTTCCAGCTATAAATACATTTTGTTCAGTTTTTTTTACGTTTATTACATACCTCCTGGAGGACATCATGAAACCAAATGCTCAGAGGGCCCTGTATTCAGCTTTTTAAAATAAATCTATGGACGTCCGCCCATCCCCAACCAATCAGGAGTTTTTACAAGGAGTGAGGGCTATCTGCCTGTTTATCACCTCTCGTGCACACTCCTAGGTAAAAATACATACAGCGTCACCACTAAACATGCTTGTTACAATTCGTGTGGCAGACAACGTAACAGCGGTGTGAACTAGTAGGCTACTTGCAAGGCAGCTGAAGTCGTTGCATATCGTCGCAAAAGACTTGGCTTGTCATATCGCCAAGTGCAGTTTTAGAACGTTAGGAAGTGTCACGCCAGAGTAATGTCAAAAAGGCATTATTTGTTTACATGCATATGTTGGATATGCTCGGCAATGTATAGTAGCTATGTCGCAGCTAAATAAAAACGATTTTCATGCACTAGCTCATACTAATAGGGGAATAAAATTATGAAATTGTTTTGTTAACGTTAGCTTGCCAACTGTAAGTCGTTACTATGGAAACGGTCACGTGTCTGTGGGAACCACTCAGTTTTAGAGCGTTTACGATCAGACGTTCGGGATTCTTTTGTTTCTCACCTCATCAGACATGGCTTTATGCGTTGTTGGTGAGAACCAAAATTATGCACAACATACACATGATTCATGAAACACTGCCTTGCTCAGGCTCATGAAGTCAAGTCAGCGTGCACGGGCATGTGTTGGATGGGCCATTGAGAGGAATAGGAGGGACCAAAGACACAGGAGGTTGGCGTTTTTGAGTGTTGTGAATCAAATTCTTGCAATTTCCCCCCAATTCTCTAGAACTACATACTGCACCTTTAAGTTATTAAATTTTCACGTTTACGAAGACATAGGTCTACAGCTAGATATTTAGACAGCACGAATAACCTAATGTGTTTGCTGTGCAAAATTTTGTAACAACTCTCTCAAACTTAAACTCTCTAACACAAACACAAGTACAAATAACTGACAAAACTTAACACAGTGTTTTAAGGGTATTGTTAACGGTTAAAACAATACAGGGATAACAATTATAAACAATAAAATATCTAACAACTTAAACTAAAAGTGGATACAATAATTGTTGGACTTCAACGAGGTTTAGCTTTAAGAAGAGCCTCCACCTCTTCTTCTGGCAGAAGAGTGTGCCACTGAGCCACTGGGCGTCTGGGATTGGCTAACATTTCCGTCCAATGGCGGAGACCGACTCCTGTAGCTCCATAACCCATGAACGTTTTGCCGATTGCGTCGTTGCTCCCGAGCTTGTCATAGTCAAAAACAGTTATAACAACCTGCACTTTCTGAAAAGCGGAAGTAGAGAAAATTAAATCAAGATGCATTAACACTGTCAATGTTAATATAAGATCGTGGCCCGATTATGCGATGCATACCTGAATTTGTTCGAATGGAATTTCAAAACTGAAGCTCTCATTAAAGTAAGGATTGAGCGTGTTCTTCTTGACAGTTGTTTTCTTTTTCTTGATTCGTTTTCCATTTTGTTGCAGAACAACTTTTACAAATGGATCTGATGGAGAAAGGATGGAGAAAATAAATACATCCTTTCTGTGTGATGTTTTAGTGTTCAATCAGACATAAGATGTATAACTGAACAAGGCAGCGAAATAGATATCGGGCTAAGAGATTAATCATAATATTTGGATGACATTTTTTTATATTGAATTATTACCGGATAAGCCACCAACATCCATCTTTTTCAGATTTTTTGCCTCCATTATGTTGACAGTGAGTTTGCCAGCAGTTGGTACATAACGCAGAGAGATACAGATATCCCCCAGTTGTTCTTGCTGAAATAAACATTGACAGAATAAAGGAAGATAAAATGGATATAATTTGAAATTAATTAAATATTGAAATTAAATATAATGTGAAGTATTTCACAGGCATGGAATCCTCTAACTTTGTATTTACTAAATTAATATGAGAATGAATTGCTGTTTAGTTTGGAAAGGGCAAACAATTAGCCAATGCCAATAGTAATTAATATGTAATAATTTTACAGTTCTGTATATGTAAATATCACAAAAAGCATTCAAATTGTAACAGAATAATTGCCACACCTCCTCCTTCTCACCACCCTCCAGATCCCTCCATTGTTGCATTGGCTGTCCCAAATCCACACTGTTCATTGGTATCTTTATTTCCCCAATTTCATCATGTTTGGAGAAACGGTCGAAGTCAAAGACCTGCATCACCAAGGTCTTTCCACCCAACTCTGCATATGGAATCTTGATAGAGAGAAAAGAATGGGATGTTAATTGACAATCGAATCATGCATGAAGCGGAGAACAAGTAATCTAAGTCTAAATTGAAATCTTAAATTTTTTTGAAGGGAATAACTTGACAGACACCATTCAGGGAATATGAGACCAACTATGTATTGAAGCAGGGAAATAAACCCACAGCTTCAGAACCCGGAACTCATCAGGAAACCACTGTTACTAATCAACAACCTGGAACATTCACACAAGCCACGGTAGAGACATAAAGGCTAAGAAAAAACAGACAACAAAAAGTAAACTGAACGTCTTGGTCAGACATGATGGTTAACCTTAAAGATGAAGGTCTCGTTGAAAACAGGACAAAGATTCTTGCGCTGAACTTTAGTCTCATACTTCTTCTTTTTGTCTGGTAGCAAATATACTTTGACATAGGGGTCAGAGGTCCCCCCCATATCCATGGCAGCAAGATCCTGAGCCTGGAGGATACCCACTATGAGCTTTAGAGAAAAAGAGCAGGAACAAAAAATGATCAGTTGAATGTTAGGGACGGAGACATCATGAAAGTCTTCTAATTGATTAGGAGACACATTTTTTGTCAATCCTAGTTTTTTCTCAAAATACATTGCAAGAAACACTGATGGCATGTACATAGCAATTATACATTTTGTTCCAAATGAAGAAGGCCATACCTGGGCATCTGTAAAGTTGTAGTCCAGGGTGAACTCCAGTTTGCCTAGCTTTTCCTGTTCCTCTTTTTCGTCTTCCCCTTCCTTTTTGTCTTCACCTTCCTGCATAGAGCAAATAAATGTGAGCATATTTTACATAAATATATAAGATGGTGAATCTCATATGTATGCAGAAAAAGTCTTAATTCTACCATATTGAAATAATGTTTTGCTTTTATATAGACAAAATCTGATCATATCCTCAACCAAAAATCATGACAAAAATATTTGAATTTGTGCTCATTTTTTGTTAATTCTTCTGACACAACCTTCTCGCCAGCCTCTCCGTCTCCTTCGTTCCCTTTTTTCTTTCGGCGACCACCACCCTTTCTTTCCCTCCTCTCCCTCTTTGGTTTTTTCTTTTTTCCAAAGCATTTTTTGAAGACACAGAAGATAAAGCATGCCACTAAAGCCAGCACCAATACGACAATAGCTCCTACCGCCCACATGGGGACTGGAAAAGAAAGGGGTAACATCACACTTACATTACACCAGAGAAGACTTAATGTTTTGTATGTTAATCAAAGGGGGATAGCAATTCAAATATGTATTTTACAGATTATACAGTGATAGAATTGTATGAATAAACTTCACGCTCTTATTAAAGGCAATAGCAATGCCTGTGAAGTCAAACTACAACTTTGGGAAATTAAAAGAGGATTGAAGTATTCCCCAACTTCAGCGATTACTTAAAATATACTTAACGAGAAACGGTATGCATAGTCCTAAATCTATCCCGGTTTTTTATGCCAGAGACATGTCAGGGACGACTTACGTGGCAGTCTGCCAATCTCATTCATGAACTTGTTCTTCATGTTGTCATAGTTGTGACTGGGGTGGTGTTCTGTGCTAAGGTGGTGTTCTGAGCCAGAGTGGTGTTCTGAGCCAGAGTGATGTTCTGAGCCAGAGTAATGTTCAGAGCCAGAGTGATGTTCAGAACCAGGGTGGTATTCCGGCGGGATGTGATGAGCAGTCTCTGGCTCCGGTTCAGGCTCCGGTTCTGAAGGTTCCGCAGCCCGGCGGGCCCGAATTCTCACCCCGGCCAACCTCATATCAGCTGTGGAACAGTCATGATAAATTAAAGAATTGTTCAAATTGTTCAATGTGTCAAATGTACTTGCAGAGTATCATCGTGTATATAGACACTATATAATCTGTAGTATGTGTAAGTGTCACCTCCAGTTCCAGAGCGTCATGCTTGCTCGCATAGGACAATGCTAAGCCAGATGCTCTACATGGATGACCCTAATCCTTCTTACTCCGGCTCTCGGACATCATACCCCGCCCATAACACGCCATGCCTGTAATATTACTCTGCATTTACCCCTCCCTTCTGTTTTCTTCTCTCCAAACATAACGGGATTAACTAGCCACAATATAAATACAAAATCGTAGACCTCAAAGCTTTGATAAATAAGTAATGTTTTCTCCTCTTCCTTTTCCCACCCTCCCAATACCTTTTTCCTCAGTCCCCCAACTATTGTCTAGGTTTCAGAAGCAATGGCTCTTTGATCAATTTGATGGATGAATGAAAAGGCTTAGTGGTACAAATGAAGGGAAACTCTCGTTCACGGTTTAAATTACATCCAATCCTATGTAAAACCTTACATATATTCCATGTAATGATGTGTCCTGTGATGTTAATCGGATTTTCAGAGGCAAAAAGATATCTCACTAACTATTATACTATCATCTAGGCAAGAATCATGTGTTTGGGCGCATATCTCTGAGTAGTAAAAACAATTTACATTGGTAATAATGTATGACCCCATCATATTATTACTGTACACTGTACATCCTATTTCTAACACAGACATTAATGACAAATCTACCATATTAAACACTAAGCTTTCCCTAACAAATACAATTATTAAGCTTACCTTGAAATGTCTTTCCTTAGCTCTTAAAACAACTATTTTGAATACACTTCTTGAATGAGAAAATCTTTTTGGATTTGTTCCTTGGCCCTTGTAAGCCCTCATATACCCATGGTTCCTTTTTTTGTATGTACGCCAGTCACTGTTGTGCCTGCCTGTTTCCCTCAATCCATTCTGTCGCAGCTAAAGCGCTGTCCAATCACTAAAGCAGTGCTCAACTTTAATCCCCCGACCGCCCTCCTCTCTCTATGAGTATGTCAACATCACATCTGTTGCTTTTTGTCTTTCATTTCAGAAAACCAAATGAGAAACGGCAAATGCCTTTCTTATGTGTCTTTGAATAGTAAGTAAAGTTCTTCAGAGCATTGAACAGTCTGATGTACTCACTGAGTTGAGAATGTGCTTGCGGAGTCATTACACTGATGAGGCACTGTAGTAGTACTTCATCCGTTCATCCGTTTGAGAAAAGTGCATCAATCCTCGCCCACTAATCCCTGCAACATTGCTGGATATTCCATCATGTTCATCCCTGATTTACCAATGTTACTCTCATTTTAGAACACTGTGGTAATGAGGCCATGCTACGTGTGCTCCAACGCACCTACGGATGTTGGGAGTGCCTGTCCACCACAAAACAGTACTGTACATCACAAGTCAGTTGCTTTTTGGAGCCTCCAAACACCATAAATGTCTTCCATAAAATGGCCATGCCATTGTAAAGATTCCCTCTCAAAGACAATGGGAAATTGAGTTTAAAACAGCACCAATATCTAGTGGAATTGTTGTACAAACCAAATAAATTTATTTTAGTGAGAAGGTGGTAAATTACTTGTAACAATTTATTAAATTTTTTGATGATGATGATGATGATTAATTTTTTAAAGGTCCAGGTGTATTTACACTTTTGAGTTCAAAGATTATGAAATGTGAAAATATTAAAAATATATTTATCATAGGTCAAATATACAGTTGTCTGCACTGGGGATTTCTGGATGTCTCTGTTCTACCCAACCATAGACTCTGCACAGTGAACTGCCTAAATCAAGAAAGCAACCCAACGATTTTGATAAGTCTTCTCATGCAACGTGTCATTTACTGTGTACATCTTACCACCCCTAGAGTTAATGCCTATGGCTAGACTTTCCTTTTATGTTAGGTCAGACATATAGTTTGGTTGTCTGGTAGCTTTATGCTAAACATGAAGTTCCCACCCAAAATGACTCAGCACAGATCAGATGCAAAGTCCTATTATTATCTGCGCTTCCCTGTTCGCTGGTGCATTCACCAGATTATAGAATAATGTACAGGGTGTTCCACTATATTTCACATTACAGCTGAGATAACTGCTCCGGTCTGCAAAACAAAACGATCATGTGTTCAACAGTAGCATGTGCCCAACTATTTAGGTGCCATAACATTATAAAACCACAAACACAAAAGTCAGGTCATGGACACATTTTAATAACAAGAATACTTGTTCTTGCATGATATATTATGGAGCATGTACAGCTGGAATGATTGATCTCTTTAAAGAAACAACCACAGATTATTAGCACCAAAGTGTGAGGTCACGACTGTTGAGGTATCTATTGGTATAATGATTATTCACATTTGTATCTTGTAAATGAGGTTAAAAACACCAAAAATGGTATACTGTCATAATTGTAACGGAAATGAACGCTGGATTGCACAGCTCTCTTGCTTTGCCTGTGGCTCCTCCGCTGGGCTCTCTCAAAGAGTGTGTTTGTCAAACAGGTACTCTCCCATGGCACCGTTGGTCTCAGAAGAAGTCAGACGGGTCAGACTGCCCACATAGTCACCAAGCTTCTTAATGGTGTCGTGGCTTTCGGAGAGGAAGTGCTGCTCCAAGAAGTCACACAGCTAAAGAGGACGTAGAATGTATATCAGATCTAGAATCAACGCTACCACACAGTATGCTTTGTCACAATTTGCAACCTTGTGCAGTCTAGGAAAGGGGGTCAATGCTAAACTCAAAATTAGCATAAGGGGATAAACCTGTCTCTTGGACTTACATGAGGGTCTGTATGAGAGCCAGCCCTGCTATGCACCTCGAGGATTAAGGTGTTCAGTGCCTTTTGATATTCCAAGGAGAACGCAATGGCATCTACACCCCCCCTCCAGTCCTCTCTGGTTGGCTTCTAAATCGGAACAAGACAGTGCTTGAGTGAAAACACCGGTGAAAATCACTAATCTATGTTATTTCTATTCCCTTTGATAGATCAACACTGTATATGATATTTATTTATGTCTGACAGAACTGGTTATCTGACAGTAACTAATTCTGTGAATCAAAAACACAAAATAAGAAATTCAGGAAGTTTGTCAACTTAACCTTGTAAACAGGTAATCAATAACATTTTATTGGCTGGAGAAAGTCATTTAGGTTTAACTTTAATGGGGTAGTCATAATAAACATGCAGTTGAGAGATAGCCGTGCTTTCCAGGAGAAATTAAGGGCTTAAGAGAGTCTTCCTTAATCCTTGATTTCACTGCTAAAGCATGTTGCTGAGTAAATCTAGAAACGTACAGCAACAGTCTGGAAGAGAACGCTGCCACCCCTCATGTTCTGATATTCCAGTAGCTTCTCCGCCTGCTCACGCTCTTTGAACGAACGCTCCAGGAAAAAACTGGAAAAGTTTGGCAAGGCCACGTCGTCCCTGTCAAAATACATCCCCTGGGGCAGAAACAAAACTATTTACATTGACAAAGTTCACTTAGAAAATAATGATTGCATATTTTATTCAGCATTCTTACTACTACATTGATAAAATACTTTGTTAGTAGCTTAAAAACATGAAACAAAGATGCTAATAAAGTTCATTCTTAAATTGCACATTTAAGAAAAGGTAAAATTAGGACAGATGACTCTATTCAATAAAATGTTGGCATCCTTTGTAAAGATAAAAAAAGTATATAAAAACATGATTTTTTTGCTTAGTCTGTCAGGTTGTTCCTACAGCCATTGCAAAAAAAGACAGAAAATGAAATAAATCTAAATTAATTGGTCTAGCATAGCTAGACAGCCACTTGTTTTAGATATGTAAACACATATAGCTTTTTCAGGTCACGAGCCACTAGCACGTTACGTTTTGTAGTCGAGGGATCTTACCAAGGCAAGGTACGTGTATGATGCAGTCAGCTTTGTGTTAATCAGCTTGTTGATGTCTGCCTCACTCTCCAGATGGAGATTCTGTTTAACCAAAGACTGCATCTGGTAAACTTGAATTATAAAGAGTTTGCTGAGTAAGTTAGTAGCTCTTCTTATCGTTCAGGTTTTCAGCAGCAGTGACTGGATTGGTGCACAAAATCTTCATTAAAGTTTACAGAGCTTTGGCAATTTTCAAGAAATATTATGATACAATCCCCAGATCCAGATTCATACATACACATAACTGGAAATCCGTGTAATAATGCAGCAAAATGTGGCAAGGATTGTGAACACTTACTGAACAACCAAAATTACAACAATTGCTAGATTAGCAGGTAACGTTGCTAACATATTTTATTATCTTGCCAACCAACACATTTACCTTGTCAACGTAAGCTTTAATAAACTATTAATGCAGCAATTGATTAACTAACATATTAGAAAATCGAGGTGACAATGCAGGTTCCTTTCTGAAAATAGCTAACGTTAACGTTTTGCTAAGTAGGATGGCAATTTCGAGACATATGTGACCTTTGAACCTGTACCACACGTGCAATTGCGCAAATCTAAGTATGATCTCTGCATATATTGTTAGCAGAGGGTCTAAGGTAAACAAAAACATATGGTTTTACTGAGACATCTTCTATATTTCATATAGATAAAGCAGGTTTTATTTACTGAC
>JAPMUY010002359.1:210000-212864 GCA_026901105.3 Galaxias olidus | reverse complement strand
CACCTGTTAGCCAAGTCGTAAAAACAAACACACACACACATGCACACATCACGCAAACACACATACACACACACACACACACACACACACACACACACACACACACACACAAACAAACAGAAAAAACAAAAAGAGGCGTCCATCAGGCTGATTGGTTGTAAGTGGATGAGGGTTTAGTGGGTGAAGCTATGAGTCTATTAGATTAGCCTGTAAAGGCTACGAGGCGTCTGGAGGATCCTTCTGTAGCCTTTTATTCAGACTCACTGGCGTCCTGGACCCATTTACATCTGTAACCCCTGCCCCACCACCAACCCACCATCTCATCTCTCCTCCTCTCCCCCCACCCCTCCATCTCTCCCTCCTCTCCATCTCCACCCACCCCCTCCATCTCTCCCTCCTCTCCATCTCCCCCCCCTCCATCTCTCCTTCTCTCCATCTCCCCCCCCCCCATCTGTCCTCCGCTCCATCTCTCCCCCCTCTCCATCTCTCCCCCCTCTCCATCTCCAACCCCCCCCCCCCCCCCCACACACACCCTCTCATCTCTCCTCTCCATCTTTCCCCCTCTCCATCTCTCACCCTCTCTCTTCTATCCTCCCCTCTACCCCCCCCCTCCATCTCCAACCCCCCTCCCCACACACACACACACACACACATGCACCCTCTCCTCTCTCCTCTCCATCTCTCCCCCGTTTTCATCTATCCTCCTCTCCATCTCTCCCCCGTTCTCATCTTTCCTCTCCATCTCTCCATCTCTCCCCCCTCTCAATTTCTCCATCCCTCCTGCTCTCCATCTCTCCATCTCTCCGTCCTAAGTCCTCTTTTCTCTCTGCCACTCAGAATAGAAGGTCACAGACTGAAGGTCGGAATGGATCTGATTACTTTATCTCTTCTTAGTCTTCTCTCCTCTCTTCCCCTCCCCACTTTCCACTCCTACCCTCCCTTCCTCCCTCTCTCCTCTCCTACCCTCCCTCCCTCTCTCCTCTCCTTTTCCTCTCTTCTCCTTCTTTTCCTTCTTCTCTCCTCTCCTCTCCTTTTCTCCCCTCCCTCCCACTTTCCTCTCCTCCTCCTCCTCACTCTCCTCCCCTCCTCCCTCCCTGTCCCCAGGGACACAGGCTAAGCCCCCTCTGACCTTTGACCCTAACCTCTAGGCTTTCAGGACACAGAGTGAACCCGTTAATATGATTGTGTTGAAACTGAACTGTTTAAAGGATTTTGTGGGTGTGTTTATGGGCTTCAGGGTCCGGTGCAGTTTGTGTGTGTGGGTGTGTGTGTGTGTGTGTGTGTGGGTGTACATGTTTACGTGTGTGTGTCAGCATCTTTATAGAGCTGGAGAGGTCACACATACACACACACACACACACACACACACACACACACACAGACACACAGACACACACACACACACACAGTCTGGAGCCAGACTGATCTGGGACCAGGGTCTAAAGGAGCAGCAGGAGGGGACGGTGTACTCACAGTCTCTGGGGATGGTGATGGCTCCCTGAGCCAACGGAGGATAGGAGGAGAGAAGGAAGAGGGGGATGACGAGGAGGAGGAAGAGGGCCGAAGAGCCACGACTCTTGGGGTCGGCCCAGCGATGTTGTGACACACACATTGCTCACTGTCCCATCAACGGCAGCGCTGGACACACATACACACACTCATCAACACACACACACACCCCCACACACACACACACACTCCCTCCGTGTCCGTCACACACTCTCCAAGGACGGGGTGAACCCTCTGGAGGGTGAGCAGGAAACAGACGATGACCTCTGTTGGTTTGTTGCTCTGCGTCTCTCCTCTCTCTCTCTCTCTCTCTCTCTCTCTCTCTCTCTCACTGTTGAGTGGGAAGAAAGAAGGGGAAAGAAAGAGAAAATAGAGAGATGAAATTAAGAAGATAAAAAGGGGGAGAATGGGGAGAAGGAATAGACAGACAGAGAGAGAGAGCGAGAGAGAGAGAGAAGAAAAGAACAGGTAGTGGGCGTGGGGAAAGGGGGGAGGGTGGCCCCGGGGATCAAAGGAGGGATGGAGAGGTGAGAGGGAGGTCAAGAAAGAGAGGGAGGGGGAGGGAAGAAGGGAAAGAGTGAGAGAAAGAGAGGGAGGGGGGACAGAACAGAACATTAGTTTTTCCTATCATCCGTCAGTGGGGAGAAGTATGTGGTGGCTTAATGACAGGGAGATTCAGTCGGAAATGACCTGCCTGCTGCGGAAACAACAGAACATTTAAGCCCAGCAGAAATCAAAATGAAAAACAGTATAATATGTGTGTATGTGCGAGTGTGTGTGTGAGTGTGTGTGTGTGTGTGAGTGTGTGTATGTGCGAGTGTGTGTGTGTGTGTGTGTGTGTGTGTGTGTGTGTGTGTGTGTGTGTGTGTGTGACACAGACAGTGGACGGGGGGTAATCAGGTCATCTTGATAAAGACAGCAGATCATATCAGCGCAGGAAGCCTCTGCTCCACTAATGACATTGGAGAAAGAGAGAGAAGAGAAGGAGGGAAGGAGTGAAGGAAAGAGTGAGGGGTGGCAGAGAGCGAGACAGAGTAAGAGAAAGAGAGCTAGAGAGAGGGAGATAGAGAGAGAGAGAGAGAGAGAGAGAGAGAGAGAGAGAGAGAGAGAGAGAGAGAGAGAGAGAGAGAGAGAGGGGGAGATAGAGTACGAGAAAGAGAGATATGTATATAGAGAGAGAGACAGGGAAAAAGAAAGAGAGAGAGGGGGGGAGGAGGGAGATAGAGAGAGAGAAAGATGGGTCTAGAGATCATTGATTATAAAGTGTCTCGTTCGTCCCTGAACACTGACCCAGTGATGTCACCCGCGGTAATGGGAAGGTGAGGGCAGATCCCACTACTCGACTTTCTTTGTCT
>JAPMUY010002359.1:132500-200000 GCA_026901105.3 Galaxias olidus | reverse complement strand
CAGACAGGAAGACAGAAAAACATTAAAAAAGAGGGAAAGAAAGAGAGTATAAGGTCAGAAAAGAGGATCGACAGATCACAGGGCTGAGAGAAAGAGGGCGTGAGAGAGATGAAGATGAATGATACACAAACACCAAGAGAGGCAACGAGAAAAGCACAAGGACAAGGAGAGAGAACGAGAGAGAGAGAGAGAGAGAGAGAGAGAGAGAGAGAGAGAGAGAGAGAGAGAGAGAGAATGAAAGGGGTATAGAAAGAGAAAGAGACAGAGAGAGGGTGAGATCTGAACAGAATAGAGGTGTGTACAGACTACAGTACAAGTCAGAATAATCTATTTCTAATCTCTGGACCAGCCCTCATATAGTGACCCCACAGTATCCTACCCAAAAGCCCTAACCCTAACCCTAACCCCTCTCTCCACAACCCCACCTAACCCTAACCCCTCTCTCCACAACCCCACCTAACCCTAACCCCTCTCTCATGAACCTCATCTTACCCAAACCACTCTCACCAGAACCCCATCTAACTCCAAACCCTAACCCCTCCCTCCAGAACCCCATCCAACCCTAACCCCTCTCTCCAGGGGCACTCATTCACTCGAGGGCCTAAAAAAGACGAGGCCAATTTACGTCCACTAATGCGCCCTTGTGGAAGTATCGAGCGGAGCTTAACAGCCTTGTCCGTGCCAGCCTCACAGAGCAGGGCCGGTTGTGTAGGTAACAAGGGGGCTGCTATCAGACATCGGGGGTGGGGGGGTGGGGGGGTGGGGGGGTTGTCAATCATCACAACAAGCCAACAAACAATCCTGTCACCAATCCATTAAAACATTCCTCCATTGAAACACGGCAAAGCTAGCATGCTTCCATTAAAACACATCAAGCTAGCATGCTTCCATTAAAACAGAGCAAGCTAGCATGTTTCCATTAAAACACTGCAGGCTAGCGTGCTTCCATTAAAACACAGCAAGCTAGCATGTTTCCATCAAAACATGACAAACTAGCATGTTTCCATTGAAACACGGCACTAGCCTGTTTCCATTCAAACACGGCAAACTAGCATGTTTCCATTAAAACACGGCAACTAGCATGTTTCCGTTAAAACAACTATGAACCTGTGCTATAAAATACCTGCTGGGTAATGTTTGAATGATAATAGGAACAGTCCAAGTGATCTTGTTTGAGGTTTCAAAGCAAAGTGTTTATTTGTTTTATGCCCCTTTCACAGTCGAGACGTAAAGGAGCAACATGGCTGCCGATACACGGCAAAGCTAGCATGCTTCCATTAAAACACATCAAGCTAGCATGCTTCCATTAAAACAGAGCAAGCTAGCATGTTTCCATTAAAACACTGCAGGCTAGCGTATTAAAACACAGCAAGCTAGCATGTTTCCATCAAAACATGACAAACTAGCATGTTTCCATTGAAACACGGCACTAGCCTGTTTCCATTCAAACACGGCAAACTATTTTCCATTAAAACACGGCAACTAGCATGTTTCCGTTAAAACAACTATGAACCTGTGCTATAAAATACCTGCTGGGTAATGTTTGAATGATAATAGGAACAGTCATTCTTGTTTGAGGTTTCAAAGCAAAGTGTTTATTTGTTTTATGCCCCTTTCACAGTCGAGACGTAAAGGAGCAACATGGCTGCCGAGATATTCCCCAAGTATTCAATATTACCTTAAACAACTTTAATGACTATTTTTAGGCCTTTGAAAGAGAGGGGAGCTATTTAATCATTTGACAGTTGGTCTCAGATGTCTTAGAGTTGCAGTCTAGACATTCTATTAATTTTTACAACCCTCCCCTCCTCCCTTCCCTCGTTCCATTTCACTTCTTTTATTCAAGTCTCTCTTTCCACCTGCAGATAAATCTCCCTATTCTCCCTTCGTCCTCTTTCATTTTCTGATACCCATTCCATTCTCTCTTCTCCACCCCTCCTTCCCCTCCAGCCCCCCTTCATCCCTTTAGTTCTCCTCCTCTCCTCTCCTCCTCTCCCTCTTATCCTCCACCACTCCTTCCCCTTCACCCCTTCATCTCTTTAGTTCACTATTACTCTCCTTCTCACCCTCTCATTCTCTACTCCTTTACCCTCTCCTTCTCTAAATCTTCTCCTATTATCCGCCTGCTCCACCTCTCCTTCGTCTCCTGTCCCCCCTTCTTCTCTTCCCCGCTCCTCCTCTACTCCTCTCCTTCTCTCCCTCTAATCCTTGCAGGTTCTGTCCTAATTTGAAGCGATCCACTGCCAAATCCATTAGCGGGAAAGAAAGATACAGAGAAAAAGGTGTGTGTTTAGAAGTGTGTGTGTATGTGTGTGTGTGTGTGTGTTAGACATAGTAAGTGTGTGTGACCAAGTTGCTAAGACCTGAAGTAGGAATCCCTAAGCAAACAGAAAGACGGGCGTGAGAGAGAGAGAGAGAGAGAGAGAGAGAGAGATGAGAAAGAGAGAGATTTTTCTTCCTTGAAGATTCTCACGCTTCAAGATCAGAAGAAGAAAACCACTAGAAGAACAGTGACACACACAGAGATACACATCCACACATACATGCATGCACATGTACATACATACCCACACAAACAGCTTCGTCTGGGAGAGTGTGTAAATTCACCTCTCTTGAACCCTCTCTGCTACAAGTAAACAGGACACATCTAACAGTCGACACCCGCACACCGTGAACGTAAATAACACACACACACACACACACACAAACAATCTGACAAACACGGAAAAGCAATATCAGACCAATTATGAATTATTCACATCCATAATGCTTAATGGGTGCAGCGTATCATCTAATATTCATCAATACACAGTGCTGCAGATGACACACCAGATATGGAAGATGCTGTGTCAACTCAATCAGTCCATCCATCACAGGAAAAGTAGCTGGAGCCTGATTCATCTATGCCATTATAATACTAATATACCACACAGTTATGTTTCTGAAATCACTGAGATTAAAGAGGTGGTTCACATTATACACAGCAGAGGTTGATAGGTACACACACACACACACACACACACACACACACACACACACACACACACACACACACACACACACACACACACACACACACACACACACACACACACACGCAAACACTCCCCTATCCCAATGGAAATACCAGTCCCATTATGTAACAGAGAGGTTTAACACCATGGGACACACCTATCATGAACCCCCCCCCCCCCCCCCCAACAAGAACACACACACACACACACACACACACACACACACACACACACACACTCTCTCTCACACACACACACACACACACACACACACACACACACACATGCTCTAATACATACAGACACGCTCTAACACACACACACTGCATGGGTTATACTGCTATTGTCTCTGTCGCTCATCCAGCCTCCAGCTTTGCTCCTTACCTCAGTAGGTGACGTGTGTCTCTCTCTCTCTCTCCTTTTTCTTCTATTTCTTCCTCTCTTTCTCTCCTATTCAGGTCTCTCACTCTCTCACTCTGGTATTTTCTTTCTGTCCGGTAAGTCACGCTTTTTTCCCCCCACGGCTTGGCACTGATGCTGCAGTGATACAGAAAAACACACCCTTCTAAGCTCCCAGCCTCCTCCCGCCCTCCAATCCTCACTGCCGTGCTCCCATTGGCTGTTTCCCAGAGATGACATCACCCCTTTCAACGCAGCCTCTCTCTGTCTCTCTCTCTTTCTCCATCCCTCTCTCTCACTGTCTCTCTCTCTCTCTCGCTTCATCCCCCTCTCTTTTTCTATTCCCCTGGGACCTTCCTGCCCCGCCCTCTCTACCTCCCTGCTCCCCCGTCCTTGTGCACCCCCCCCCCCCCCCTCTCCACCCCTCTCTGCTCCTCTCCACCCCTCTCCTGCCTCTGTTCTCTCCAGTCTGAGGGTCTGGTAAGTGGAGTTAAAACAGTCCAGTCCTCTCCCTCTTTCTGTCTAAATGTCCCTTTTCGTTTTCTCAAGTCCCTCTTTTGATTTTCTGTCTGTCTCTATTGCTGTGTGTTTATGTTGATGGCTTTCCTCTACCCCATTAGACGTTAATGTACTTTCCTTAATTCGCCTTTCTCTTCCTTCCCTGCATAATCCTCTCTGCAGAAATCTCTCCATTCAGACAGTGAGGGGCCAGGGACCCTCGAGTGAAACGTACCTTCCGCTGAACAGTGGGAGCAACAAAACACCCCCGCTCTCCCCCTTTGTGTGTGTCCGTGTGTCTTTGTGTCTGTGTGTGTGTGTGTGTGTGTGTGTGTGTGTGTGTTGGCTGAGCAGATGGACATTGACCATGTAGCATGTACTGGGCTGTCCCTGGTTGGCAGCAAGGAATATCAGGGCGGAGCCCTTCGCCAGTGTGTGCGTGTGTGTGTGTGTATGTGTGTGTGTCTGTGTGTGTGTGTGTGAGAGCCACCTTGCCACTCCTATTTAAAGAAGGGTCCATACCACACCCTGCAGAAGAACATCTATCATTCACAGCGATCTGTCCCTTCTTCCCTCCACTCCTCCTCCCCATTTAGAACGCTCTCTCGTTCATTCCCTGACGTCGATGTCTCACTCTTACCAATCCATTTTCTCCTCCATCTCCTGTTTGTCTCTCCTTCTGTTCTTGTTTCTTGTCTTCTTTGTTCGCTCTCGTTCAATTAGCTCTCTTCCTAACCTTCCCTCCATCTACTGCTTCTCGTCCTTCAATAAAAGCATAATTCACTCAGCGTGTGTGTGTGTGTGTGTATGTATGTGTGTGTGTGGTGGTGTGTGGGTGGTGTGTAGCTGGGTGGGTGTGGGGCGCAGGGTTAAAACGTTGTGATCAATACTGAAGATGAGGATTGTAAGAGAAATTTGATCTATTTAGGTAACCATTGTATGTTAGTGGTGTCTATGAGTTCCACTTTGCCCTGTCCACCTCTTAGACCATAAGGTTGGGACATGATGGTGATGAGTACAAGATGTTTTGGGGTCTTTCCTCTGCACCACAGTTCCACCAATGGGGAAGACATAATTCCCTATATGCTCCAGATTATAAGCAAATGTGTGGGGCCTTGCCTCTAAAGTTTTGGATGGTAAGCATCATACCTTTGTGAGATTTCTTTATCAAAGGGCTACAATAAGATTTCTATTACAGGATCCCTCCCTCCCTCTCCCTCTTCGTCTCTCTCGTGTCCTTGTCTCATGTTTGGCCTTGTCTGGGACACAATGGTGCAAAACACACACACACACACACACACACACACACACACACACACACACACACACACACACACACACACACACACACACACACACACACAAACCCACGTACACACAGTCAGACCCCCACCCCAGATTAATTAATTTTACCGTAAGAGTGACTCAGCCTCCCTGACTGGAATGCAACAGAAATCTCTCTTACAGGAATACTTCATTGCAAGCTGTCATCTTAAGTGTGTGCGTGCGTGTGTGTGTGTGTGTGTGTGTGTGTGTGTGTGTGTGTGTGTGTGTGTGTGTGTGTGTGTGTGCGTGTGTGTGTGTGTGTGTGTGTGTGTGTGTGTGTGTGTGTGTGTGTGTGTGTGTGTGTGTGTGTGTGTGTGTGTGTGTGTGCGCGTGTGTGTGTGTGTGTGTGTGCATGAACATGTGTATGTGTATGTGAATGTGAATGAGACAGGGTAAATTAGCCTATTTTACATAGAGGGAGGGAGAGCAGCACACACAGAAAGGTATAGGATACATGCAGAGATAGAGAGAGAGAGAGAGAGAGAGAGAGAGAGAGAGAGAGAGAGAGAGAGAGAGAGAGAGAGAGAGAGGTGTGTGAAGGGTTAACCACTTTCACCAATTAGAGGCCGATAAATCTACACAGGCAATTAAAACCATTACACATAAATTCTACTCTTGACACCTCTCTTACTCTCTCTCTCTCGCTCTCTCTCTCTCTCTCTCCCGACCTCCTTCTATCTCTCTTTCTCCCTCTCCCTCTCCCTCTCGCTCTCTCTCTCGCTCTCTCGCTCTCTCTCATACACACACATGCACTCCCACGCACTGTCATTGTACTGGTGATTGTTTACTAAAAGCCGTTCTATGTGTGTATATTTCCCCCTAGTGGTGATGCTTTGCCATAGCAGCCACTCCATCCAAGCTATTTCCGTCAACCAAATAGGCCTACAATCTCCAGTCAAGTAATTTATGAATGAAGTAATTCTCTGTCAAGCCAATGTCACCCATGTAATTAATTACTTATTTAATATGCCAAAATGACAGATCTACGGCATTTTGGGAAGTCAAGTTTTTATATGTGATAGCTGATCAGCAGGCTATTTCATTAGCAAGCATTTGCACAAATCATGCGAGTCAAACGCACCCATCACTTTTGAGAGAGAAACTGTGCATAAAGGCGAGCAGAAACAATCATATAACGACGTCTGAGGCTAGGGATGACCTCTTTGCCCATCGACATAGTGTCAGACTGTCGTGTACGTCCCGGATGCTGCTGAAGTGCCATACGATATTGTTCTTTTCCTATGCCATATTAGTAACCTATTATTCTGCGAATTCCAATAACGACGCTAGAGGGCATTATTGTTACAAGCAGCAGCAGCAGGTTGAGCGGGGCAGATAGAAACACGACAGAACAGATAAGGTTATGGCTTGGGTTGAATGGAGGTGTAGGCTTAAGTCCATGTGCAAGAAGAACTGTAGTAACCTACTTTGAGGCTGAGGACAGCAGAGCACGTGCCACTAACTTGGAAAAGTTGTCCGTGTTTGCATGTGTGTTTGTGTTCGACCTGTAGCGGTATAGTTTATCGTGAGTAAGCGAGTGAGTTTGACCCACCTCAATGCTCAGACGGTTAGAAGTAACGTAAAATTGCGTACGCCGTTCCATGCGGCTGGCCAGGTATAGAGCAATTAGAGGATGGGAGAAAGCGAGCTAGCGGAGAGACACATCTCTCCGCTGAAAAACTTTATTGCTGGGGGAGCCGGCGGCGCGTGCCTTCTGTTTGCGGGACATCCATTGGACACTATCAAGGTGACTTGTGCGATAGTCGTACATTTTGAAATAATATATTTAGGCTATGAAATATGATTTAGCTTTTATCAAATATACTAATGTTGTTTGCTCAAGGCCTTTAAAGAATGAAGATGCATATAGGCCTATGATTGTATCGGGCTAACATTATGTCCCGTGCGTGGAGGCCGGGTGTGGAGGCAGTGTAGGATATAAACTACTGAAGAGGATTAGTCCTTAACTAAGCCCAAAGTCGGAAGTCCTGTTTGACCTGCTTATCTGACAGTCAGACTGTTGTGGAATGAGATTGTTTGCGGCGGCTTGTTTGCGGACAGACAGAATATGTGCTGGGAAGCGTATAGGCGCGAGGACAGTGGACAGAGGACGCTCCTGGAAGATAGACTTGGAAGGGGTTCAGCGCGCGCTATAGTGTCCGGTGACAGTGCAGGACCGCTTTAAGTCGCGTACAGTTCATCACGCACTTCTAGTGGACGGTTATCCCAGGACTCAGCTAGAGGCTATTCTAGAGGGTGAGAGCAACGCGGTTTCGTAAGAGTCAAATGGGGAGAGTATAATGAACATTTGTATACTGCAGAAGAGACAGACAGGGATAGACAGTTACCGAGAGAGAGAGAGAGAGAGAGAGAGAGAGAGAGAGAGAGAGAGAGAGAGAGAGAGAGAGAGAGAGAGAGAGAGGGGGGGGCGGATAGAGAGAGAGAGAGAGAGAGAGAGGAGGGGGGCGGATAGAGAGAGAGAGAGAGAGGAGGGGGGCGGATAGAGAGAGAGAGAGAGAATGAGAGAGAGAGAGAGCGAGAGAGCGAGAGAGAGAGGCCTAATGACTCATACTTCAACGTAAAGATGATTCGGAGAGTTTCTCTATTTATAGCCAAACATGCATGCCATTCCAGCATGAGACAACTTTTTTCCTATTTTTTTAATCGGTGAACACATGGCACAATTTTATCCAATGTCATGGTTTCACTTAGACCTACACATATAATTTAAACGTTAACGTCCATCAGTTAGCCCAAGTAGTAGTAGTGTAATCCAAGTATATATAAGATGCAATATTTGCCTGTATCAAACAGAAACAACACTGAAATAGTCAATAGTCACAAGAGAATAGTCAAGGTCTCATCATATTGATCTAAATTACATAACCTTTACATTTCTGATGAAAGTGCTCTATTGATCCTAGCTGTTTTTTTTTGATGAGCTTGTGTCTTTTCAAACGCTTTTGTTATGGCAGTTTTTTATTTAAGTGATAGCTGCAGACACTGATAAGCAAAGGATGGGCTGTCACAGACACACACACACACACACACATGCACACACACACACAACGAGTGTCCTTATCCGTGGGCCACAGAGCAACATACATTAGAGAGAAGTTCCATGTAATTACACCCGCATCAGCACCAAACACACACGCACACACACACACACACACACACACACACACACACACACACACACACACACACACACACACACACACACACACACACACACACACACACACACACACACACACACACACACACACACAGACACACACGTGAATAAGAAAAAGCAGCATGTTTTGTGACCGCTAACAGCTTTTAAACCGCTCATGCTTTCCAGGTGAGATTACAGACCCAGCCCAAAGCCCCCTGTAGCCAAGCACTCTACACAGGTGCATACGACTGCTTCCGCAAGACCGTCTCCAAAGAGGTAGACACACACACACACACACACACACACACACACACACACACACACACACACACACACACACAGCTCACATAAACACACACACACACACACACACACACACACACACACACACACAACTGCCATGTTTAAGAGCCTGTGTATACTGTATGTGTATTCGCTCAGTTTGTGTAGGTGTGTGTGGGTGTGTTTATGTGTGTGTGTGTGTGCGTGTGCGTGTGCGTGTTTGTGTGTGTGTGTGTGTGTGTGTCTGTCTGTTTGTCTAGGGGTTCCTGTGGCTGTACAATTCAATATCAGTTGCATAATTTTGCCATTAATGGAACCCCATAGTGTATTCTCTCTGTTTATGTGTGTGGTGTATTTATGTGTGTGTGTGTGTGTGTGTGTGTGTGTGTGTGTGTGTGTGTGTGTGTGTGTTTGTCTAGGGGCTCCTGGGGCTGTACAAAGGAATGGGGGCTCCTCTGGCTGGCGTAGCTCCGATGATGGCCATCAGCTTCTTCGGTTTCGGTCTGGGAAAGCAGCTCCAACAGGCCGACCCCAACAAACCCCTCAGGTCAGTACAAGCACTCTCTCTGTCACACACACACACACACACACACACACACACACACACACACACAGTACATACAGTTTAACTCTTATCGCCTGACATGGCATGTCGTCGGTCAGAATTGTGTGGCAGGTGTGTTTTATTTGTTGTGTGATTTGTGTGCGTGTTGTTTGCGTATGTTTTGAATAGCTGGAATGAACTCCAAATATAACTACGGTCTCTCTGTTGCCCTCCCCTCTGCTATCATTTGCTTTCATCCACCCCACCCCCTTTCTTAAACCAACTAAACCCGTCAACACCCTGCCATCGTGTTACGGTGTTTCTCTTCCCCCACCCTTCTCCTAATATGTGGTCCTATTCCCCAATATTTTAAAGAACCCTCTTGCACTTCCTGAAGTTCTGGCCGTGTACTGCTCTTGGAAACAACTTTAACTTTCAACTTTCTTTATACGTAAAATTATTAGGTTTATTTTTTTTTTACATTTTATTGTCTTTAATACTATAATCACGTTTTTTGCAAAAACATAAAATAGGTTTCATCTTAGACAACAGCTTATACAATATCATGGAATTTACATGTGACATGTGTTATTATAAAGTAATGAAGTGCAGCAGGTTTTAAAAATGTTTTCTTTTTCTTTTAGTTCCACTCAGATCTACCTGTCTGGATGTCTGGCTGGAGTATTCACCACTGTGATCGTAGCACCAGGAGAGAGGGTCAAGTGTTTACTGCAGGCAAGACCCCCCCCCCCACACACACACACGCACACACACACACACACACACACACACACACACACACACACACACACACACACACACACACACACACACTCACACACATACACACACAAACAAACACACTGATACACATTATCATTAACATTTTTCTTTATTATTCAGATCTTTCTGTGCAGATTCCGTCCTTTTTCATGACATTACAGATTATTGTATATCTGTCTTTAAGCCTAATAAAATAGCCTAATGCAGAACTGACCTACCCAAATAAGTGTGCTCAGTTTTTGGATGATTCAGCTTAATAGGGTCTCTCTGCGTGTCGTTGTGTGTGTCTCAGGTGCAGGCCAGTGGAGGCCAACTGAGATATGCAGGGCCTATTGACTGTGCATTGAGACTCTATAAGGAACAAGGCATCCGCAGTGTCTACAAAGGAACCGTGCTCACCCTCATCAGAGGTACGATGTGTGTGTGTGTGTGTGTGTGTGTGTGTGTGAGCGAGCATGTGTTTGTGTATGTGTGTGTGTGTGTGTGTGAGAGAGAGAGTGTGTGTTTCAGCAAGAATGTGTGTGTGTGTGTGTGTGTGTGGGAGTGTGTGTGTTGAGAAACAGTCAGAGGTAAAAATGTGGCCAGGAGAGATGAAGACAACATGGGAATCTGTGCATAAGTATATTGCCCTTTGCCCCTTAAAGGTATGATACTTTTCACAACTTCTAAAGTGAAACATTAAGCTGTAGTAGGTCTAGTTTACTGACTTCTCTGTGCCAAGGTTTCTATGTACAGCAGGTCCCTGCTAATCCTCTCAGTCCAAAACACCTCTGTTATCTGTTAACCCCCCCCACCCCCAGATGTTCCCTCCAATGGCCTGTACTTCCTGACCTATGACTGCTTGAAGAACTTCCTAACTGCTGAGGGTGAAAGGTCAATCTTTTTTTCTTTTTTTTTTTACAACATCTAAGCGAAAGCTAGATACTGTACAGATCAAACGTTCACAAAATTCAAATATTGTTACTTTGAACTAGGCTTATCATCAGTACCACACTTTTATTTTGTATACCATTTAATCCCTCAAAGAGTTGAATACTGGTAAATAGCATGTTTGAAATACATTAAACCATTATGATGCTTGGGAAGAAGCAATTTTAGTTCAGTTTGACATGACGACTATTGGATTATTGCATATTTAAGTATATTTAACTGCGAATGTTTGTGATCCAGTGTGTCACAACTCAGCACTCCCAAGATTCTCCTGGCGGGTGGCACAGCGGGCATCTTGAACTGGGTGATCGCTCTTCCACCGGACGTCCTCAAGTCCAACTTTCAGACTGGTTAGTTGTCAACTCGTACAGTTAGCAAACTAACTACAGCATAGCTCCGTTCAAATTATGATATAAGGGATGTAGCCATTGTTATGTCCTTGAGTTTACTGATTTTTTCTGGTGGGAGAAAATTAGAAACATTGAAAACTTCTTTGTGTTTAGGAAAAAGATTAGATGATGGAGGAGCAGGTGGGGTCAGTTCAGCAGCAGTGAACTTAGTGAACCAGACAAGCTATCACACTGCCTTCTAGACCAGTTATAGTTAGTGTAATTAAAACTAATACAATTTAATTTAACTTCAGACTTTCTATTTCTTCACTGTCTGTCCATCTGAACGTCAAAGAACAATAATGATATTAGACAAAAAAAAAAGATCCCATCACATCTTAACTTGTGTGTGTGGCTTTGAAGGTGTGTGACCTGAGGTTACCCTGTGGTGTGGCTAGAGGATAGATTACAGGTGTTTCTGTCACTAATGCGACAACCTCAAGCAGACTCTGTCAGAGTCACTTAATACGGACGACTCAGTGGACTATTGTCTCACTACTGCACTCTAGTGGCCATTTGAGGACATGTTAAAATGGTACGAGTTGCTAAGCTTGCTACAGGTATGACAGCCTAGCTTTATTCTTCATCCCAGTCAAAACAAGTTTCATGTTGCATACTGTATGTGTGTGTGTGTGTGTGTGTGTGTGTGTGTGTGTGTGTGTGTGTGTGTGTGTGTGTGTGCGTGTCCAGCTGCAGACGGGAAGTACAGAGGCACAGGAGTATCGGACGTTCTCAGGGAGCTGCTTCGTGAAGAAGGGCCGAGGGCGCTCTACAAAGGTTTCAACGCTGTCTTCCTACGAGCCTTTCCCGCTAATGCAGTGAGTCATCAGTCTATGCATGAAAATACCACTGACAGCGGCCTCGATGTTGATCTCTGACTTCAACTGTGGTTTTGTGCATGTTTTCTCCTAGAACCACCTTTATATACATTGATTGTTGGTATTATTAGGTTTATTTACAGTGTTTGTAGGTATAATTAGGTTTATATACAGTGATTGTAGCCAGGTTTATATACATTAGTTGTAGATATTATTTAGGTTTATATAGTGTTTGTAAGTATAATTTAGGTTTATATCAATTGATTGTGGGTGTTATTGTTCTCACATCTTTCTATTCCTACTGTTATATTTTGTTCCTAGGCCTGTTTCCTTGGGTTTGAAGTGGCGTTGAAGGGCTTAAACTGGATGGCCCCTACTTGGTGAAGAGTCATTAGAATTTAGTTACTATAGCTTTCATATACTGTGGTCGGTCGGCGTGTGGTCTGTGCGGTCTCAGGGCACATTCGGAATGAATTGCTACTCATAGTAAAATTCTATTGGGTATGTTCGATTTGATCAATACATCCATTACAAACAGGATTAAATGAGCCACACAGGTGCTCCCAGGGTCTAAATGACACTTAACAAGCGCACCTTTAATAAACAAGTAGGCCTATAACCAATGGGTGATTCCAACTGCAATGTCACAGAGTTGGTGTTTTAGGTTGGTGGAAATTATCACATGAATGTCTAAAAGGAAATTACAGGGATTTACAGGGAAGTATCCACGTTGTAAGGTAGCAAATGTGATGAAGTTGTTTAACCTTATCAGAACGTTCCTGTGAGTCTTCCTATTGAACACACCAAAGTAAAAGTTTTTTTTTTTTTTTTTAAACATTGGCACTTTTTTTTATTATGTTTTTTAAGGAACATTGGTATATACAATTTGTATATTTTACATGTGATGTTTTGAAAATATTGTTCTACCCATAATTATGCTCTATTTATCTATGCTGTCAATCTATATGAAGAATCTACATGATGATCATTCAAGGATATGCCATGAATATTCTTATTTTTTAATGGACAACATAATTAATATTATATCCTTAATAAATTATCTTTCTAGATCATATTATCTAAGGTTCTTTTTATTTTTTTTCTTAAACATGATGTACCTCCAATAATGCTTTAAAGATTTTCAATAATAATTTACTTGGAGAAGAGCCTTGACAGATTTTATGCTGTTAATATTCTTACTTTACGAAGATAATATTTAACGTAGTCAGGGCACAATACTATTAACAGATTTGAACAAAAAATCATTAAATAAATCATAAAAATGTAAAATATGACGTTTTATCTCTGAATAAATAAAACATTTCCAAATATTGTGTTTTTTGGTGCCTCAATAGCGTTTTAAACGATTTAGACCACCGTTTGTTCTACACAGCTACAAATTATACAGAAATGTTGTGCTTTTCTCAACGAGGAGCTTGGGCTTCACCTTTGCCATCCTTACATCATTACCCATAATTCCATCCTCCCTGATGCGGAAATTCAGTGAATGAACCAAATTTCGTCTTGTTTACACATACAGTGACAAAGGAATATTTCCTTCAAAGTCGAAAAATGAAAGAGAAAAATAACGGAGGCAGTCAACGTTTTATTTTATTCAGGATGAACGAGAAACAAAGGGGTCAAGTTCAACAAAAAACCAATATAACTGAAGTGTCATACAATTCCCACAAATCCATGCGCTAGTAATCACTTCCTGAGTGACTTTTTGCTCTTACTTGCTGCTCAAAAGCTCTAAGAAAGGTGAGATGGAAATTCGTACTTTGATCTTTTAATCTTTTCTAGATTTTGCAGAGTATCATGTTAGTATAGTATTTACAGATTTCTCCTAGCCTGGTTTGGAAAATCACATCAATGTCTTAATCTTAAAACAATACGCCTTGAGATGACAGGTTCTAACGTACATTTCTGTCAATAATAAACATTCCTTGGCAATCGATATTTTTGAATTAATTAACTTAGCGTTCAGTGGCAGCAATTAAGAAAAAACAAATCTTTTTTTTTTCAGCTAACTAACGTTAACGTTAGCATTGTAGTTTTTAGTCTAGCATTCGTTCTTTACCTTCGGTGCGCTTAGAACATTCATGCGAGTGTGCTTTGTTATCCATGGAGATATTTACTTTCTAATATAATTTAATACTGACATTAAATTGTGATCTGTGTTTTTCTTCTCTTCAAGCCCAGCTTGGTTTATTTTGTTTGAGGGCTGGGGTTGGTGGAGCCTTTAAAATGCCCCTGGAGGTGAGATGGCCATTCCCGAAGGCGCCCCTGCCGGGCTGGCGACTCTCAAGTTCCTTCATCACTGGCATGGTGGGAACTTACTCCTACATATGGACCAGTAAGTACCATAGACAGACACATATAGACTTTTGGGTTAAATAATTCGCTCTCACTCATTGTCAGCCATATATATATACACACATACACACACAGTGCCTTGCAAAAGTATTCACCCCCCTTGGCATTTTTCATGTTTTGTTGCCTCACAACCTGGAATTAGAACGGATTGTTTGAAG
The DNA here is from genome assembly GCA_026901105.3 of Galaxias olidus. Classification (NCBI taxonomy): domain Eukaryota; kingdom Metazoa; phylum Chordata; class Actinopteri; order Galaxiiformes; family Galaxiidae; genus Galaxias; species Galaxias olidus. Next base: position 185,320 of record JAPMUY010002359.1, on the reverse strand, counting down.
GTTTGCATCATTTTATCCACAGAACATGCCTACAACTTTGAAGATGTGATTTTTTTTTTTTATTGTGAAGCAAACAACAAATAGGACAAAATAACAGGAAACTTCAGCGTGCATAACTATTCACCCCCCTAAAGTCAGTACTTTGTAGAGCCACCTTTTACGGCAATTACAGCTGCAAGTCGCTTTGGATAAGTCTCTATGAGCTTGCCACTGGGATTTTTGCCCATTCCTCAAGGCAAAACTGCTCCAGCTCTTTCATGTTGGATGGTTTCCGCTTGTGAACAGCAATCTTCAAGAATGACCACAGATTCTCAATTGGATTGAGATCTGGGCTTTGACTAGGCCATGCCAACACATTTAAATGTTTCCCCTTAAACCACTCGAGTGTCGCTTTAGCAGTATGCTTCGGGTCATTGTCCTGCTGGAAGGTGAACCTCCGTCCCAGTCTCAAATCACAGGCAGACTGAAACAGGTTTTGCTCAAGAATATCCCTGTATTTAGCACCATCCATCTTTCCCTCGACTCGAATCAGTTTCCCAGTCCCTGCTGCTGAAAAACATCCCCACTGCATGATGCTGCCACCACCATGTTTCACTGTGGGGATGGTGTTCTTGGGGTGATGGGATGTGTTGGGTTTGCGCCATACATAGCGTTCTCCTTGGTGGCCGAAAAGTTCAATTTTAGTCTCATCTGACCAGAGCACCTTCCTCCATACATTTGGGGAGTCGCCCACATGCCTTTTGGCAAACTCAAAACGTGCCATCTTATTTTTAACACTAAGTAATGGCTTTTTTCTGGCCACTCTTCCATAAAGCCCAGCTCTATGGAGTGTACGGCCTATTGTGGTCCCATGCGCAGATACACCAGTCTCTGCTGTGGAACTCTGCAGCTCCTTTAGGGTTACCTTTGGTCTCTGTGCTGCCTCTTTGATTAATGCCCTCCTTGCCCGGTCTGTGAGTTTTGGTGTGCGGCCCTCTCTTGGCAGGTTTGTTGTGGTACCATGTTCTTTCCATTTGAAGATGATGGATTTGATGGTGCTCCGGGGATCATCAAAGATTTGGATATTTTTTATAACCCAACCCTGACTAGTACTTCTCAACAACTTTGTCCCTGACTTGTTTGGAGAGCTCCTTGGTCTTCATGGTGTGATGTCTCTTGCTTAGTGGTGTTGCAGCCTCTGGGACCTTTCAGAAAAGGTGTGTTTATACTGACAGATCATGTGACACTTAGATTACACACAGGTGGACTTAATTTCACTAATTATGTTACTTCTGAAGGTAATTGGTTGCACCAGAACTTTTGAGGGGCTTCATAGCAAAGGGGGTGAATACATATGCACATGCCAATTTCCAGATTTTTTCATTTTTAAAAATAATTTTTAATATATTTTTTTTTCTCATTTCACTTCACCAACTTAGACTATTTTGTGCAGATCCATCACATAAAATTCAGATTAAAAAAACATTTAAATTACAGGTTGTAATGTAACAAAATAAGTAACAAGCCAAGGGGGGTGAATACTTTTGCAAGGCACTGTATATATATATATATCTATATGTATGTACATATATACATAATTTGTAAATGCCCCACCTTCCCATTTACAGGGTATTTCAACTGCCTGACGGTTCATAACCAGGACGTTTTATTGAATCTTATTGATCAACGTTCTGTCAACACTCCCCTCATCACCTTGTCCAATCATCAGTCATGCATGGATGACCCACTCCTTTGGGGTGAGTACAGCACGTGCAAACCAAACACCTAACATTTTTCTTCACCTAGCATTTAATTGAAGATTAAAAGAGGAAAGTATTAAAAATGGCTTCATGTGCGAAAACAATCAAAATGGAATGAGAAATACCTTGAGCATTGCTTAGTCCCCCTCCTTTCTTTCTCTTGACAGGGATCCTCAAAATGAGGCACCTATGGAACTTTAAACAAATGCGCTGGTAAGTTAAACGCCTCAAGCAATCTGATCCATGGGCAGCTGTTCTATTAAGGGAGAAATTGTTTTAAACCATGCCTTCTAATTATAAGCATTCTGTCCACATTTGTTTAATGTGCTTGTATTGTTAATTTATACTAATGTGTTTTCAGTCTGCTATTTAAATATTGATGAGGTGGATAAGAAAACTAATGTACCCTTCCACTTGACCTTCTGTATGACCTCACCACTTTTGGCTGTGATTGGACAGGGCCCCCACTGCGTCAGACATCTGTTTCACACGGGAGTTCTACTCTAGATTCTTCAGCCGTGGCAAGTGTGTTCCTGTCTGCAGAGGCAAGTGCACTGCATACTAAATATTTCTTAAGTGTATACTACATTTCTCTTAGGTGTACTGTATACTAAATATTTCTTAAGTGTATACTACATTTCTCTTAGGTGTACTATATACTAATATTTCTCAGGTGTACTCTATACTACATTTCTCTTAGGTGTACTATATATACAATTTTTCTTAGGTGTACTGTATACTACGTTTCTCTTAGGTGTACTTTACGTTTCTCTTAAGTGTACTGTATATCAAATGCATAAATATATAAAGTGCACTTAGGTTTACTGTATATGTGTCTCAGGTGAACTGTATATATTTATGTAGATCATCGTCTTTGACGGCGTAACAAGTTACCTTTTCACACTGGAATAGTGTGAGCGTCTTATGACCTTATGACCTTATCACTCAGGTGATGGTGTGTATCAGAAAGGGATGGACTTTCTGCTGGAGAAAATGAACTGCGGAGAATGGGTACACATATTTCCTGAGGGTACGTCACCCTTTTCGTTCCTCTTTTCCACGTCTTTTTGACCCTGTTCTTTCTGAAGTGCACTGGTTCAGTTACCTTCTTTCTCCTATGGTCTTACAAACTATGGAATTCTCTCCTTCCTCTAATTTGCCATTCTAACTCGCTATCAATCTTTTCACTCTAGCCTACCCTTAATTAACTCTGTGATTAATAACCTCTTCAATCCTTTTACAGATTTTTCATTTTGCCTGTTCTCCCTCTTTTTGTGTCATTTTCTGTTACCATGTTTACTGTTTACAATGTTAAGCGTCTTTGGGTTTCAGAAAGGTGCTATGAAAATTAAGTGTATTATTATTATTATTATTATTATCATCATCATCAATGTTCATGTTTTGGATTTCTGTCTACTTCCCAGGCAGAGTCAACATGACTGAGGAGTTTATACGTTTGAAATGGGGTGAGTACTGAAGTTTGCTTCAGTGTCTGCATGTGTCCTTTGAAGTATTGTGGTAGCAGGTGATTAAGCAGTCATTTTGGAACTCAAAAGTTAATGATCTATGTAAAAGATTACTATGTAAAAATAAATCAACTTTCTTTTTTAGGTATTGGACGGCTCATTGCAGAGTGTTCTCTCAACCCCGTCATACTCCCCCTCTGGCATGTGGGTGAGTCTCTCTCTCACACACAGACACACTGACCTTGTGAAGTTTCCCTTTGTATTTAAACTAAGCATGTTGTTGATGTTAATGTTCAAATGTTTCATAATTTCTAGGTATGAACAACGTTTTGCCAAACGAGACACCATACATCCCTCGCGTTGGAAAGGTAACTGCGCGCACACACACACACACACACACACACACACACACACACTACCTTTGTTAACTTGTCTTTACCTGTGATCAGAGAATCACAGTTCTGGTGGGCCAACCGTTCGATGTCAAACCCCTGATAGATTCACTACGTGCTGAGAATAAGAGTCCGGTGAGTGTAATACACACACACACACACACCTAGCATTATCGACCAGTTCTGACATATCAAAGAGGAGGTCTTTAAAAAATACCCCTTTTATTTGTGAAGTGAAAGTGAGGATTTGTTGTGTTTTCTCTCAGATGGAGATGAGGAAGGCCTTGACTGATTTCATTCAGGAAGAGTTTTGGAGTCTGAAGTCCCAGGCTGAAGCTCTCCACGAACAGGTACAAGCCCAAACCTGAGTCCCAGGCTTTGGTTTTGGGCCTAAGCTTCTCAGGAGACTGAAGACTTCTGCACCCTTTTCTAAGGGATAAGTATTATGACAGACTCTGTGGGAAGGCAGACTCAGAGGACACAGGAAACAGATTCCACAGAGCCGCTCCCCTACCGGTGGAAATCTGTCAACCGGTCTTTACTCACCTCACCATGGCAACCACACTGACGATGTCCAGGTCGGCGTCGTCTCAGGAAATGACGCAGTGACGCAACGTTGATGGTCTTTGGGATGCAGATCAGGGATCGGAATCACAACAGATGATGGAGTCACGCATACTTATTAACAATGTCTTTATTTTGCAATTCAGTATTGGGAGAAATCAAGTTATTGATGTGCTGTTCAAATACATCTCTTATTTTGTGATATAGAGCATGATTTAATTTACCAACATAAGAATGACCTGTAGAGATTAAGAACCACGTACAAACTTTTCCCAGTAACCACTTGAGTGAATTTAAAATAAGTGAAATGTGATAAATTTGCTTATTTTTTGGAAAGAAGTGTATTTCAGAGTTATCTAATGTACCTATGGTTTTGGGCCTACTTTAAGTAAATTATTCAGATAATATCCCTGTTCTCAATGATAGTGTTGCTTGATTGTATGTTAGCTGCTGACGCAAAAGGGAAGATTTGTTAGGGAATTTATATAATTTAGTTGCTAGGTAACGAATTATAATTGTGGTGCTTTTTCCATGTCTTGGCAGCTTAGCATTAAATGTGTGACCACCTTGTTGTCACTGTGTATTCTTTCTGTCTCTGAAATTCTGTCAATGCAGGAGATTGATATTTGAAGACACTGAAACTGACTGCCAGATCCTTTACGAATGCCACAGATAAGCTGCAATTGTTAATTGAATAACTATCTGGCATGAGGGAGGAAGAGAAGCTAGACCGTGGCTATGTGAAATACCTCACTGTCATTGCTTGTATGTACAATCAATACATAAAAACTTTTTTTTTTTTCATAATTTCTCAGGTCCTTTGTGTGGCGTTTACATATTCTTCCTGTGTTTGTGTGGGTTTCCACCCACGGTCCAGAACATGCAAGTTGGATGACTTCATGTTACAGAAACTTTCTTTTCAACATGGCATTGGGATAGCTGAGTGCGGTACTCTAGTTGAAATCGGGCCTTTTCATTTGGATCCATCACTGTTTTACAGACGTTGGACTGGAATGGCTTATTTCATGAGAAGGGGGTTTGAAGCCTATGAATGGTTTTTGTGCAGGTACAAATGGTAGAGAGGAAACATGGTAACCAACCCAAAGCCCTTACTGGTCCCATACTGGCCTCATTCACCAAACGTTCTTAATATTCAAAAACCTCACAGTTAAGCTAAATAAGAACATTGGTGACTGCTTGTAAAGAATCAAATCTCCAAACATTCAAGAGCACTTAGGACATGTTGGGGCAAATTGTTAATTGCTTTTCTTTCAGTTGTATGATATAGGATTTAAATTATACTTTAGTTTTTTTACATAACAGAATAATTCACACCAACACGCCGATCTATTAAAACACAAGGTTCTTGTACACAAAGCACTTTCAAAATTACCACTTACAAAAGTGACTTTCAAACAAGTTTATTTGTCAGAATTGGTGACACTTTCTGGAGTATCCAACAGTTGGTATGTCACTGCATATTCTGGTGTGTATCTCACTGCCTCCCTTACACTGCCAATCCCTTTGAGCCAAGTGTTGCTGATGGTACCCTCTGTTATGAGCGCTCACCTGTGGAAGTAGGCATGGAGAAAACATTAAGGCTGTTTTATAAGCAAGCAGCATTTTAGGTAGAATGTAAAAACCCTAAGGCAGTGATGAGCTGTCTACTTACACCCAAGGAAGGTGTATTCACCAGCTGCCTTGTCATCTGAAACACACACACACCTTTAGTCTGTTGTAACTGCAATTATTCCTTAGAAAAACACACTAAAACCAGTCAAGTCTTTTTACCCGAAGACAAATGGATAAGATAAAGCACTGTCAAACTACACAAAAAAAAACTTCAAAGTACATAGTTAGACATTGAGAATAACCCTAGTCATCCAGTGTATAGTTGGGTGACAGATTCTTACTTGGCTGGTAGTAGTCATAGATCTTCACCATTGCAGGCTTAAGATCAGTCACCACAACATCTTGCAGCATGGCCAGAGTGTACAGCTTTGCCTGATCCTTCTTCAGCTATGGAGACGACAAACCCAGAGAACACGTTAAAGGTTTCAGTTGAAAGTTTAATCTTCTCAAATGTCTTGAGTTGTCTACTCAAAATATTACAATTTATCTCCAATCACTACACTTATATTGTTCATAAATCTTGCAACTTTGTATCTTTACTTCCAAGAACCTGTAATGTAACACTGTCGTGACTATGCAGGGATTTATACTAACCCCATCTAGATAGATGTTGACATATCCTTGGTCCACGTCCACCCTCTTCACCGTGTTGTCCTGCTTCAGCTGGTGGAATAAAGAGTACATTAGATAAGAAATATATTAATTGGTCACTTTGATTTCTAGTTCCATTTTTGAGAACTAGAATGACAAGATATAGAAAACCGTAAGACACTATTATTTGACTAACAAGTTGGACAGAGGTCTCGTCCAGGATGAAGCCTGACAGGAGTTTGAGGTTGATGACAACCATGTTGGTCTCCGTCCGTTGACCGTTGTACCTGAAACACATCGGACAATTAACAAGGGCCACTTAAATTGTTCATAAAGCCCTTAACCCTTTCATGCACGAATTATGATAAATCGCGACCAGAGGCTGTTTTAGGAGCCATTCAGTCCGTAGCTAATCATATTGCGTAGCTCATTTAGTATGTACTATCTGGTAAGTTTCACAATGCAGTCGTGGTCAAAATTAGCTATCGAATACGATAAACTAGCTGCGTTTTAATAGTTCAACATGCCCTCGTTGACTCCCCCTTGGCACTTGCCCTCAGGGGAATCCCCACCACCATCTTAAGTGTCGTTCCAGTAGTCTGAAACTCTGAAGTAAACTTGGTAAGATCGACCCTCGAAGGGCTGAGGGAGTGAGTGAACGATGGTCACTCCATACGTGAATATCACCCACAATGCATGTCGCAAGAAAATACGTCAATGGTTAGGTTAACATTAATGCACGTAAAACACCAGTTCCTCACCCTAGGAGATAATTAATAAATTAAGCAAAGAATCATAAACCCCTAGCAATAGTTAGGATAATCATGATACATATCATAAACAGATGTGTAAATTAGAAAAGGATACAGCCTCATTGAAATGAGTCTGCATGCATTTCCAATGATTTGTAAAAAGCAGCAGTGTGCTAAGCCTACGACTGGCGGTCGATGAATGACAGTTTGGGCTGGGCTGAAAGTGTACAAGGGCAAGCGCGTTCCATTTGGATCCGCCGCCCACTTTCCCCCCGTTCTCCAAGTGGTCTCAGCGCGACGTATGCTGTAGCGTCATACCAAGGGCTGAGGGTAAGTGAATGAGGGCGAAGTGGACCTACTATTGAAACGCAACGTGTGACCAGTGACAAGTACCTGACGTTCAAAGACAACGAGAGTTGAGGCTTAGGGATTGTACAGTCGGCCCGGATCACAGAGGAGATGGTGAAGGCAGAGTAATCGGGAGGAGGGGGAATGTTGTAATGTAAGGCAATCTGGGAGCAGAAACAAAGATGGATAAAGAACCGACCAACAAAATTAGTAACATACACATGCTACATTACAGGATACATTTTGAAGTTAACTGAAATGACTTTCCTCTATATATAGTGTTACTGTAGTTAACTTATTTAATCTAAAATTTAGAGTTAATTTTTTTAGAAATAACAAAATTACAACCAGTTAGTCATTCAAATTATATTTACTATTTAATTATATAATTTGGTTTTACTTCAGCTATTCAGCATTTGGAGTAATTTGTTTTCATTATAGCTGTGTTTGTATGCACGTGTTGATCTTTAAAACTAAGCATTTTGACTGACCTGTACAAACACACAGCTCTTCCCCACAGCTTTCACCTTGTACTCTCCCAGTACCTCACTGAGCTGGTCTTCCTGGTACAGCAGTCGGTTACTCTGGTTCACTGTGTACTGCTTCTTCAGCCTACCTCCTGAGCTCACACTCACTGTAGTGGCACCCTCTGGGCTGTAGGTGGCAGCACCATACTTAGCCAATGACTGAAGGGCCACCACTGTGTCCTAGGCAAATGTCAAGCGATTAAGTCCTGTTAGCCAGCAAGCTAATGTACCGTTCTCTCTAGGATGGTGTTCGATAAAACTCCATGAATATAATTGACACCGCCTGCGATGAGTTGCTGACCTGTAGGTGGGAATGGCGATCTTCCTACCTGTGTGGAGGCAAAGCCACCATAGGGGTTCTGCTGCTGGACCAGCCAGCGGACGATTGTGGACGAGTAGTCCAGGCCGAAGCCTGGCAGGGTGGGCCCGGAGAGCAGAGCCAGCAGCACGTAGGAAGTCATCTCCACCTCCAGGGAGTCCAGACCCCCAGAGGTGGCCTCTGCTCGGTCCCAGTGTCGTGTTCCTCCTGAAGAAATCACATCAACGTTAATGGGAAGAATGATACCGGTTAAACTTTCCCAGCCGGACTCTACTTACCCTGAGTGTTGGCCTTCTTGTCCAGGTAAGTGATGAGCTTGGTGCGGGTCTGCCAGTCCCCAGCCAGGGTGAAGGTGTAGGAGAGCAGGGCTGTGGTGTAGATGTCCAGCTGGCCAGCCACGACAACCTTCAGGCAGCTCAGGCTCCTCTGCACCATGGGGTCCTGGGTCACAGGTGGTGAGCGATTTTAAGTTAAGGAGTGTTTCATTTTAGATTAGCTGTGTCAGTGTCAGAGGAAATATCCTGCTCATGATTTAATGATTGAAATGACAGGAATTTAAAAAGGACAAACAGTGAAATTGAATGATTCCGGTCAAGGCTTATGGAGAGTGAGAAAGTCTGAGGTGAACATTTGAGACATGGTTGAATTCCTCACAGTAGTGGCGTTGGCCTCCAGCTCCATCAGGGCAGCAGTGATGTAGGCGCTCAAGGTGAAGACGTCACTCACTCCTCCCTAGAAAACACGAGACGTACTATAGATCCACCCCTGACCTGATAGAATGGAGAGTAGTGGCAGGGAAAGAGCCCTGGCTGGTATAGATGGATAACAAATAGTAATTCATAAACAGGAATCCTTCAGTGAGTACCAGAAGATACTGTGCAGTGACTGTACAAGTGAAATGACCCTTTATTTCTAAAGCTATCCTTAGAAAGCCGTGTAAACAACCCTCTCTGTTCAAAGACTGTAGTAGGTCTTCACTGCAACTTTTTTAAAGGCCTCCCTCTACAAGGAGAGCGGCCCACAGTGTGTCCTCCCTCCCTCCTCACCTTCAGGTCGTTGTGGAAGAGTTTCCCCACAGAGTTGAAGCAGCCGTCCTCCCTCTGCTGTCGGAGCAGCCAGGCTTTGGCGTCGCTGATGTGACGAGGGTCCACAAAGATGAAGGGCCGCGCCCCTCCAAACGACTTCATTACAAAGGCAGTCAACCTGAGAACAGAGACACGGTATTAGCAAGAGGATGTGGAAGTGATGACCACCAACAGTTTCGGACCACCACCACGTCTACCCAGATACTAAACGAGCTAGGGCCAGCAGTACGGTGGACAAGGTCAACCAAATTCTCCATTGAAGATGAACATTTAATGTTTCATCTTAAAGTGAGCGACTCTATGAAGTTTAAAACCTGTGTAGTATTCAAAGCAACGTCAATATTCATTCAGATGTTTCCAGGTCAGTGCAGCTCTAACTAAAGTTGGTCAGTTTTGGGTCACTCCACCAAAATAAACCATTCCCTTCCTACTGACCAGGTGTTGCCAGACTCGTCGCTGTTTCCAAAGGCGCTGTAGGAGCCATCGTTGTGCTTGTAGTTTAGCTCCCTCTGGTAGCCTAAAAAAAAAAAAAAGTCTATTCTATTAGAGGCAAGGCAAACCGTTTTACATTAAGCAAAAACGATAGGTCTTAGAGTTGTGTCTGCATTATAGCTTCAACAAGAGCAGCTAGGCATGTAATGACCAGGACAATAAGTAAACAAGGTTTGGGGCACCATTAACTAAGAGTACTCGTGACTTTAGTTTAAATTGTAGTCCATCCCAATATACAATTAAACCTAATCCTCCTAACATCTGTATTTGTTAAACTTCAAAAATCGCAATAAATAAATATAATTAAATGAAATTGTTGTCCAAGGCAAGACTTAAATAGTTGGTGACCTAAGACAATCTAATAAAATAGTGTGGCATCTTTAACAGTGTTATATTTAGGTGTGCAAGGCCTCACCGCTCTGCAGGAAAACCGTAGTCTTATCCAGGATTGACTGGGTGAGTTGCCCGGTGCTCTTGAGGTAGTTAAGGATGTAGATGTTGGGAGCAAACCTCAGCATGTTCTGTTCTCCACAGCCATAGGGCATGGCCAGCAGACTGTCCAGGTTCTTCATCGCACGGCCCATTACATCCCCTGGAAGAGAAAAGGAGAAAACAAAAAGGAGAAAAGATAAACAAAAAGGATGGAAGTGGAGAATGAAGCCTGGGACAGTTTAGTATGGACGGGGAGGTCAGAAATTGAAGAGGCCCATAGAAAACAGAAAGTGCCACACTGGACTCCCTAACTCATTTAACAAAGTACACACGCCACAATTTAGGATTTTATTTAATTATCGATGTGGGATATGCCCACAATAAGCATGAAGATATAAGTCAACGGAATGCCTTAACTGATTTTAATGTTTCTTACCCAGTACAGAGATAAAGGCCTTTTCAGAGCCAGCTACATATTCTTGAGGCAGCTGGGGAGAGATTGTTATCTCAGCCGCTCCCTCTAGAGACAAAAAGAACGTGTGAAAATCCCATCTTCACCCTGCATAGTCGTTCCGTGTTTCCGTTTGTGAATACAGATCCAAACCAAAGTGAAACAAAGCAGCAGCCCTCCTACTGAGTTACTGTTTTAATTTAGGGTCCTGATAGTGATGAAGAACAGGCGGTTCTGACCTGCAGGACAGAGGAGAGCGTTGTAGGTGACCGACACTGGCGTGCCCTCAGCCTGAGGAGGGGTAGAGAAACAAGAAACTTGGACTAAAAATAAGATTTGTGATGGTTTAAAACACATTTACAGTGGGGAACGTACTATATAATACAACTACATATTAGAATTAACAAGCTTATTTTATTAATTAACAGTAGGATGTTCATTGAAAGATTAGAGGCTAAGCAAAACCCAGGACATTTTTTTCCATGGAGAAAAACTTCACCTCCACCAGCAGAGTCTGAATGACGGTGTCCATGCGTCCCTTCTCTGGGACGGTGACCACCTTGTTCCCACACAGGGATCTCGTTTTCAGGGCCTCAGCGCTCACCTTCAAGCTGATCTCACCTGGTAACACACCCACACATCAGCATGCACATCTAGAACGTCTTAATGTTGGTTCCATGTCAGTAACGCAGGGCCGTAAAGTATACCCCCGGAAGGGGGGGGGGGGGCCCGCAGTCCAAACGGGCACCGCCTGTCAACTATTATAATTAAAATAATGATATTAATTTGTGGTGGGGGGGGGGGGGGGGCTTCACGTGTTTGCGTTAGGGTGCTCTCACTCAACATGTACACACAAGCTAAACTCACCCCTGCTCCATTACTTACAATATTTCCCATTTCCTTAGTTATTTTCTTTAAATAATTTCACTTTTAAAAGTGTGCTCTAACTGGCTAAGGGCAGTATGAGCGCTCACCCAATGAGGTGGGGGTGATGATCCAACTGAAGGTCGTGCTCTCCCCTCCACACAGACACAGGGTGTACTTGCAGTCATCACACTCCATTCTGGTAAACTTCTTAGAATTGGAAAGACTCGCCCTCACCTGCAGCACAGGGTACAAATACTTATGCAACATGCATTTCTATCAATTGAAAGACTAACCTAAAAACAAAACCTTGTTCAATGTACAAATTCAAATTGTGATCCAGTCAACTCAAGCTGAAAAGGGCTCTTACATAAATACAGGTAGAAAGGTAGTTGAAGACCGTGGCTCTGAGCGTGAAGGACTCTCCACGGACGACGGAGTAGGGCAGGGTCAGACTCACAAAGAAGGGCTGGAAGGCGGTGAGGCCCACGTTAGGGGCCAGACCCAGACCCACAGCAGGGGAAGTACAGAAGGCCCCCGCTGCCCACTTAGTGATGGTGTCCGGGACCGTTTTCTCCACGCTCACTGAGCCAGTCTTTCTGGAGAAGGGGAACACACTTAATGTTAGGGTCTTTGGTACACCCTAAGAAGGATAATCTTGTTGTTGTTCAACAGCACCTATATCAAAAAGGTTAAATAGATGAAAAAAAAAAAAAAACATTTTCAATTTCTTTATTAAAAGTCCTAAATTACAAGCAATATAGTTATGCTACCAAATAGCAGACATTCTAGTAACGATAGTTCAATATTAAAACAGCCTTGGACAAGTTAAACAAACACGTCAATTTAAGTTACTCTAAATAGTGCTGACCGCCACAATCCAATGAGGCACAGACTGTTCCACTGTTTACACTGAGGTGGCCATCACATGGGGCTTTGGTGGCACAGCAACACTTAAGAACTCACTGTGCACAGAATTAATCTGGTCCCTTACCCGACAGGGAGCAGGTCCCAGATCCAGGTCTCAGGGAAAAAGTATCTAACAGTCTCCTTGGACACCTTGGGTGCTTTGGGCACCTCCAGCTGCGACACTTCAGGTTGGATGCCTGCGTGAACCTGTTGGTTGTCTAAGAGGCCTGTTTCTTTGGCCAAGATTTGTGGTCTTAAGGGACGCAATCCTATGGATCCTCAGTTGGTATTACAGAATCATCACATGCCAAACAATTTTCCCCTCTTAGAAACTTACCAAACACCGGGTATGGTCTTATGCACTCGTATGGTTTCTTCACAATTGAGTTGGTCAAGATCTTTATGCCAACGTTCTAAAAATAAATATACATTTTAGGGGTAAATGTTTAGGACCTATGAGAATTGAGGATATTGGAGGCAGAGATTGATTAAAAAAAAAAAAAAAAAAAAAAAACTGCAACTCATCTTCCTATAAAAACTGTACATTACTGGGATCCTACTTTAAACATGGCGTAAACATCATTGTCAAAGGAATAGAAGGGTCTCCAAGGAACGAAACTTCCTATACGTGGTATCCCCCAAAAGATAGGAGGCGGGCAGGGATCAGCTTCATCGTCCTGCACTTCATTGCTGTAACCATCCAGCCTCTGCACAGGTAGCAGATTGTAAACCTGAGACAAGACAATGATGTATGTTGCTGAACACCAAAAAGTTATTTTCTTTCCTGAAATCGATTACAATCACAACTGTTAAAATTGGTAAGCTCCTCCAGTAAAGAAGCCTATTTTGTTAGTTAATTGACCGAAACAATTGTAAAAAATTTTACTTTACAGTAAACCTACAAAAACAAGTTGTGATACATACAGAGTCAACGCTAAGCTCTGGTTCTTTCTGCAGCAGCAGGACGCTCTGGTCGATGGCCCTGATGGAGCACAGGGAGCCTGGATAGGACTGCAGTGTCAAGGTGGTCTTCTCTGCTGGAAGGGCCTGCACTGAGGAGAAGCTCAGAGACACCTGTGCACAGGTGGAAAGACACACAAGGAGTTTTGATTAAGTGGCAAATGCTGGCAGCTGAGAATACAACATTAAAGTACATAAAAACAAAAACACGACAACAAGTCAGACTGTCGTGCCTTAATATATTAACATCCACATCTGTAGGCTTAAAATTGTATAACAAAATGGTACCATCTAAACTGCTGAACTCAAGATAAAGTATAAGCAGTAATTAACCTACAATGATGTTATTCAGTAAGTTGAAAAACTATCAATTTCTTTGTCAAGGACATTTTAAATCTGAATCGTTCACAAGATGACAATCTTACCTTGTTCTTTAGGCACGGCTGAATGGGGAAGTCCATACTGTCAGCTACACACTCTCCACTGGGCAGCAATGTGTAAACCACCACCTGGGCTACTGGTGCCAGGTCAGCCATGTTGTCGAGGGAGAAGGTCAAAACGCCTTTGTTTTCTATAAAAAGAAGTGGGAAGGAGTGACAAGGAAGGTCAGTTGATAATACCGTCATGATTCAAATACATGTAGATTAATAATGACTTGAGTCAATGATGTACCTTTTCCCTTGACTGAGACTTGGAGCTGGCCATGCTGAACAACACTGCCTTTCGACATCACCTAGGAGATAAGACCAATTGGTGAAAAGATTAAGATTCATTTGTAGAAAGGATTACTTTGTAGCACCTCATCCTATCTAGGACAGCGTAAAAGCAAAATTGAATAACAGAATAACTTCTAAATTAAGCATACAGTAATGAATTAAGGACCAGAATTGAATTACCATGTAGAAGTAGTTCAAGCTCTTTTGGAGCCCCTGTCCTTGGATGATGTACTGAGCGTGCACCTTGGCGTCTGTGTCACACTTCCATTTCCCGTCCTCTGGTAGGATCTGAACGAAGCTCCGGCTCTCAGAGTAGAACTGACTGAGAGAGCGGTACGCTGACAAGTATCTGGGTCTACGAAGATAAGGCACGTACGGCTCTACCTTCTCATTCTGCCTGAAGTGAGCCTGTGAGTAGGGTGTTAGAACTGTTTTAGCAATCTATATCCTACACGTTAGAGAAAAGCTAAATAAATGTGATTTACATAAGCGATTGGAAAATATGAAATCATATCAATGTCAGGAAAACTAGAATCTACAAAAGTCCACCTGTACAGACACTTCATCCGTCCACAGGGAAGTGTCCAGGGAGAAGGAGGCCATTCCCTCGTGGTCTGTGGTGAGCATCAGGTTATCCAGCACACTGCTGCCACTCTGTGCCACCACATAGACCAACTCGTGAGCCACGGTAGAGGAGTCTGGACCAGTCACTTTCACCTGGAAAGAAAACAAAGTAGAGTTGGAAACTAAATCAATGGCACCGGAAACACTGGTCACTTGAGTTTAAGTATTCAGCAGCCACTGTCTCCCAGTTCGGAGAAATATGACCTCCAATTTAAAAGGCCTCTTTTTAAACCTAACCCTACACAGCGATTTTACTGTTGCAACACAGAGATAACCAACACCATCATTTAGAAGACACATAGCAAAGACAGGTCTGTCCCTGTCTCACACAAACCTGAGTAGGCCTACTGCGGAACAACGTGCATGCCAAGAAAGTAGGTGCCACCAGGCAAATCAGTGTACGTTGGTCTGATATTTGTAATGTGCCAGCGATTGAGGATAGAACCAGAATACGGCAGACATTCTGGTACCAAAGACATAGCGCTGGACTCTGTCCCTTCATCACATGCACACGAATACTGAGGAACATGCATGCCAAGAAAGGAGGTGGAAGTAATCTAATAGAAACCTGACACACATAGCGTCTTAAGATGCACTGTGACGTGTCGTTTCATGCAAACCCAAAAAGAAATTAAATGGGATTAGATTTAAGGAAGATCAATAATGTATAATCACCTGGCCCTTAAACATGATCCCAGGTCTGTACACTGAGGGAGCATTCTCAAAGGTCACTGTTCTTATGACATCTGTGAAGCTGACTGTGCTGCTGCCCTTCATAATGACCCCTAGAAATGCAGCATAGTAAGGGATCAAAGGTAAACAGGTCGTATACATATGGGATTTTGATGGAAAGCTAGCTAAACTTTTCACGCAACCTGAAAACATTTAGGTTCTGCTTTCTCTGACCAAATACTTACCAAAATAATTAATATAATCCTCTACCATGATACTGACATTCAAAATATATTGCTGTACTTAAGCCAGGGTTTATATTGAAGGGGTACAATAAAAAACAAACTACATTTAATTTATAGGCGCCTCTCTAAAACACCCAAGGTCACCGTACAAGACATAATATACAGTAAAAAACAGCACAATATACAATTTAGGATCCAATAAACATAGGACCGACATGGGAATTGAGGCAGGGCAAAGGACATCGATGAACAGCACAAAATTACAAGGGTAAAGGATAATACAAACTCATGTCGTCAGGCATCAAAATGAGAAAGCTTGTTTAAATAGATGAGTTTTTAGGAGCTTTTTGAATGTTGTTATAGTGTCAGTCTGATATGGGGAGGGGGGCGGGGGGTTCCAAAGTCTGGGGGCAGAACAGCTGAATGACCTTGCACCCATGGTCTTGAGCTGAAAGGGGGCAGGATCTGCTTTGAGCAGATGATACGGGAAGCAGAGTTTTGGATAAGTTGGAGCTTGTGTAGAAGTTTGAAGGGGATTCCAGAGAGAACACCATTGCAGTAATCAATCTCGGAAATGACAAAGGCATGCATCAGGACTTCAGTGCTGGACTGGGAGAGTGAAGGACGGAGTCTCAGAATGTTATGGATGTGAAAGAATGCAGATCGGGTGATGGAATGTATGTGAGGTTCAAATGAGAGGATGTTACCAATTGTGACCAAGGCTCTTGAGGACAGAGATACAGGAAAGCCATCAATTGTGATAGGGTTTGGGTAGTTTGGACTTGGAGACAATAAGCATGATTTATCATCGTTTTGTTCCCATTGAGCTTCAAAAGAATTCTTGCTCATCCAGCTTAAAATGTCATGTAAGCAGTTGGCGAGGGATGTCGGTGGGAAGGCGGCGGAGAGGTAGAGCTGGGTGCATTCAGCATAGCAATGAAACTGGACACCATGACGGAGGATCCTTCCCAGGGGAAGGAGATAAATTATGAACAGGGGTGGACCCAAAACTGACCCCTAAGGAACACCTTGTAAAACAGGAAGAAATAGGTCCAAGGGTTCTACTAACTGAACAAACGTGTCTGTCAGTGAGGTATGAGGTAGAGAGTGAGCAACACCAGTTACACCAATGCCAGCCAGCCAGGCATTCCAGCAGTATTGAGTGTGAGATGGTATCAAAGGCAGCACTAAGGTCTAGGAGGATTAAGATGGTCAGTAGTCCGGAGTCAGCTGCACAGAAGGTCATTCATGATTTTGATAAGGGCTGTTACAGTACTGTGTTTTTGCTGGAAACCAGATTGGAATAATAATTCAGAAGTCATTGGAATCAAGATGGGATTGCAATTGAGCCACAACAACTTGCTCTAGGGTTTTGGAGATGAAGGGGAGATTCGAAATGGGCCTGAAGTTTCAGGTCTTTGGGATCGGCATCAGGTTTCTTTAGAATAGGTGTGATAGCAGCCATCTTCAGAGAGTAGGTACCGTTCCAGAGGCATTGATAAAATCCATAATTAGAGGGGCGATGGATGGCAGGCGGGCTTTGACAAGGTGTGTAGGTAGAGGACCTGGACTTAAGGATGAGCTCGGCGAGTCCTCCGAGGCAGTAGTGAATTCAGAAAGCGTACTGGAGAGAGGCTGTTCCAAGGTGTTGTAGGGTTACTGGTTTACTACTTATTGTGTGTGAATTACTCTTTATGAATTAATATCATAATCGATCAATTTCATTATCTACAAAATTGATAAAGAGTCATATCAAATAATTAAGGGGGCACCACCCAAAGACTTCAGCTTATTGCAGGCTCGATGGGAAACCAGGTCTGATGGCATTAATTTAATACAGTAGTTTAAGTTTTAGTCTCAATTCTGAAGTAGTGACGTTCTATGTTACGAGAATAAATGATTGTATGAAAGAGATGACAGCTGGGTTTGATTGAAAAGCAATTCTATTTATTTACTAGTCTAAAACGCATGAAAATTACGGTACTACAGAGAATGACTAAATGACGACATTGTATGTTTAGATATTAACCATTTTATTTTATCACAGTATAACAGTTAAAATAGACAAATGATAAGCACAACACAGCAGAAATTGCCTAAGCTTTAGCATCAAAACGCTCAATGTAAAAAGTGGGCTTTACGTTACTTTGAGACGATAGGTGGCGTTGCGTAGCAAAGGAGTGAATTTTGATTCTCGGCCCACCGGTTGCGGCTGGATCGAGAAGCGGTCTGTGGGTTTAGTGGGAAACTTCTGAAAGTTAGTTCCTTGTTTGAATAAGCATGGAAAAGAAACGTGGGTTTTGGGTCTTTGACGTGTTAATTGTCGTCTTTTGGGAAGGAGGACAAAGGTGCGCTGATTCAGTTTGGGTGATCCAGCGGGTCCTCTGACTCAGTAGATTTGGTTAAAAGCTCTGAATCATTTCGGAAAACTGTGGAAGTTGTGACGTCCCGAACGTGGTTTGAATAAAGGTTCCTTTGCTCTGAAGTGGTTTAGTTAGAAAGTGTTGCAAGGAGTTTGAACAAAGGATTTAGGCCTTGGACCTCACTACAGGTCCAAAGAGTTGATTACAGACACGTGGTCAAGGAATACGGTGGGGTGCAATTATATCAACCCGTGTAACGCAGGGCGGCCTTCCCAGGTTACGTACGGATCTTAAAAGCATAGTTACCCGGTTCGAAAATCTATTTAAGCTAGTTTGAGAAAGGGTGTCCAAAAGGTGGCTGGGGTCACTTGATTGGCCACAGGCCAGTGAATGAGGTGGTGTTGATTATCTCAGTGAGAAAACGGATGCCAGCCAGTTTACCTGAAATCGTTTGGTTTCTATTTACGAATGTATCCCAGGAATATGTTCTATATAACGTTTGCAACGTTTACAAAATGTCAGTGGACATGTTGATACCAAACATGACTAGGCTGACTAGGTTAGTTCACTTAGAAAGACAATACAAAATATATAATTACTACAAAATACAAACGATTGATGTTACAATTTCTTCTCATTGTCAATGTCCAATATTTTAATTGATTGTTCCTTAGGCAACAGTTTCTTAATCCCAATTTACTAATCCTTAGATTTACACAGAGCAGCACACTGCTTCCACTCTAAGGAATTGTGTGAGAGGAACAGGCTGGCCCCCCTGGAGTGTTCACTGGGGCCATTTGGGAGTGCTCCTTTGATCTTAACCAGAGAGGGGGGGAAATTCGGTGGTTGGTTCCTCTACAGTGTCCATCCAGGACAGATCGCCAGATGGGGCGGCAGGGACAGTCAGTTGTTTGTGAAAGTTGATTGGTGTCTTGATGTTAAATAAATTTTAAAAATGCAGTATATCGTTGAGTGGAGATGTTAGGAGGGAGGGTCTTGGGGGGCTGCAGTAGATGACCAATAGTTGAAGAGGACTCTTAGTTCCTTTTCCATAATTGATTATATTGGCATAGGAAGATCTAGCAGCACAGAGGGCATCCTTGTAATGTAGTAGGTGTTGGGAATACATTTGGGCATGGATCGAGAGCCCAGTTTTTTTTTTGAACAGACGCACAAGACAACACCCAGAGGTTTTAAGCTGGTGGAGAATGGGAGAGTACCAGAGAGCGGAGCGGGTGAATGAAACTGTGGGTTTTCAGGGGGGCCAGGGACTCCAGGGAGGATGATGAGGCAGTCATTGTAGTGCCTAACCAGATCAGCAGGGGAAGAGTGAGGGGCAGGACTGGGGTGAGAATCTTACCAGTTCCAATCTCCTCCAGCTCTGCCTCCACCTCAAAGATGTCTTCGTACCGTGTGTCAGTTAGAGCAAAGTCCGTCGCAGCAGACCTTTGAGAAGCGCAACCGCTCTTGTCGGTCTAGAAATAAACAAAACGATTAAGCAGTAAAATATATAATCTTCAAGCTACAGGGCATTTCATTTGGGCGCAAAAAGTATTTTCAACTCGAATTACTTTATAATATATATATAAAAAATAAAGCTGATATGAATAGCCTTATTAAAAATGTCAATGCTAAGTTCTGTTAGTTGGTAAAATAAAATACACTTGGAAAAAACTATTCATATTTTGGCTTTAATCTCAACCCTGGAAAAAATGTAGTAGTGCCTGATTGGAGCACACAAGTCTGAGGTTCTGCTCATATGTTGAGGTAAGGGCGAAGATTCCAAAAGAGGTGAAGTTATTTTCATTATGCTTGTTTAAACTATAAAAAGTTTGGGCTCTGTTTAAACCTAAAAGCATTTAAGGGTTGTGAGAATGCCCTCATGTGTATAGTAGACGTACCTTCAGCTTGAAAGTCCTGCAGATGTCAAGTGGACGTGGTTCATCTTTTGAGTACCATTGATAGGCTTTTCTGCACACTGTAGCACGGACTGAGCCAAGGACCGGTTTCCCATAAGTGTATCTGGGTAATAAATTATTATATACATATAAATCTGTCAATTTAGATTGCAGAGGAGAAGTATTTAAACACCAAGCCAGTTAGTAATAATGCAATTTCATAATACTATAGCATATACATTTCGAAAGCAAGAGATATGCACTTTACCCCAATAACTTGATGTACTACTATGAGTGTCATCATTTAAAAAAAAAAATTTATAATTTGAAGCTAAGAAATATCTACACAAGTAACAAGATTAGACATAAATGACAACCTCATTTGTAGTTAAACATTCAAAAGACAGACATCTTGTTTACTGAACCACTGAATCAGAAGACTAATGACTTTAGAGATTCATTATCAAGACTCCAGGAAAGAGGAGACTTTCCTGGCAGCAGATTGTGTGTTGCTTTCGAACTCCTGCACGAGTTGATATTACGTTGAGCCCTTACTTGCCACAGACCCTTAGTAGGCCTTTGGTGTCCAGAATTGTAATGATATTAGGGAGTTGAACAGTCACCTCGTACTTGGGCAAAACTAAAAATTTAGAAAAACATGAATTACTCAACTACAAATTCTTGCCCAATGAGAAATTGTAAATTGCATTAGTCCTGGGGGATACTACAAACAGACCATATTCTTTGATGTCAAAGGTGTAAGATGTCTGCATGCCATCCTCATTCCACGCCGTAATGATGTATCTTCCTTGTGCAGCCTCTGGAGGCATGGGATGGGAAAGATCCAGAATTCCACTGACTGGAATCCTATCCAACCACTGAGCGATGCGATTAGAGTTTGGATCCTACACAACAATTACAAAGGCAGCTGGGTATTATGGTTTTAGAAGTGAGACATTTAAGAGACAGCACAAATTCTGGATGCCTTTCAAAAGTTGTCACTCGCTTGTGTGGTGTTTATTTCACTTAAACTCTTGTTAACATTACCTGAAGTTCGACGGTTTTGTACTGAAATAAAAAGAGAACAATTAGGTTTATAGTTTTATGATGTACAGTCAAACTTCCTCTTGGTCAAGATACCCTCAAAGAATAAGTTGACCTGGAAATAGTACCGTTTATGCTTGTAACTATTATAATTCAATCTTACACATACCTGTTGTCTCTCTAAAACTAGTTATACTTTTAGTTAAACAACCCCTTATACCAAATGTGACCCATTCTTATTTCAGATTAAGCAATCACAGAATATGTAACACAAGACATGCTGCTTAAAGCCATCCTATTGACTTTAGAAAACTTACCATTCTATTTAAAGGTAAGAAACTGGAATCCAGAGAGACAATCCTGAATAGCACTGTTACAAAAAGAGAGAAATTGTTTGCATTGTATTTTGACAAATTACTCGCAAACAAAGCATGAAGTTTTTTTGGTGGTAAGGGGGTGCACATGAAGACAGTATGACGAGATCTCGCAACTTGCTTTGACCATTTGCAAGCATATTAACAGATAAGGCTTGTAAGGAATAGATCCGTTCTACTTACCGGTTTGTCCTGGTTTGTAGATCGGTTTGTCAGTCTGAATGATGTTGATAAAAGCAGTTGGCCTGATGAGGATCTTGCTCTCCTTGTTCATAGAATCCCACTTTCCTTTAATACTCATACGGAGGGTTGTCACAGTATCAGCGACGACCGTAGGGACCTGCAACACAAACAGAATGGAGCAAGAAATGTTATGGTTACATTTTATTTTCAGGATGTTTTTTTTCTACAATTTGGATAATGGTACCCTGCATGCTCATGTTAGTTTTAACTTTGTTCATCAATTTTACAATGCGATTTACCTAAACCAAACTTAAACACGTGCAAGGGTGCAAACTGTTGCCATAACAAAGTGATTTCTCACTGTGTGTATACAAGTGCCAGTATTAGACCAGTCTAACCTTAAATTTGATACATTCGTAGTAGTCCATTAAGACTGTTTTCTTTAGTATGGTGATGCTGGAAGTCCCTGTGTCCAATGTCAAAGTGAGGGAGATGGGCTCCGTGGGGTCCTGGATTTGAGCACACAACGTCTTGGAGGTACCCCCCACCATCTCAGAACTGGCTGTCACCATGTAGATGCTGAGAACAGCGGGCCAGAGAGGATTTAGCAAGTTAGTACGGTTAAACTGGGGAAGAGGGTGCTCTACACGCTAAACCAAATTCAATTTACCAGTTAGCACACTCACCTTTCATTTAGGAAGAGTGACGTCGCAGTTTGAAGAAGAGCAGCAAACATTAACGCAGTAAAAAGTGCCATGGCTGCGAAAGAGTGTCCTGTATTCATGGACTAAATTGCCACTCCACCGCCAGTAACACGAATACCGCAGATCCATAAAGAGGCAATTGACTTAACGCTATTAATTTTACACCTGTACACCCTCCTCACGCTCACCAATCAATCATTTAATCAATCAACCGTGTCCAATCAGCTTTAGTCTACGCTATGACGTAGGCCTTCGCCCAGCTGCGCCCAGATCATCCTCCTTTTGACGTTGTGTTCTGTCATTATGTATACAGGCTGTCATTCAAGCAACAGGCTCGTGGTGCTACTGGTTACAAAAAATAATGTATTAAAACACCAAATGTGTTTTTACACAGGAATGTGGCTAAATAAGAATGAATTACTTTTTTTCTATAGGTTGATAGGACACACAAACTTTAAGGGAGTGTCTTTTTCATCCTTCTTTTTCAAACGTTCTTCCTCGTCCTAATATATAATAATGGGAGTCCCTGTTATATGTTCCTATCTGCGTTTATCCCACTTGCTAAGCAGTATATAAAGTAAATACTAGTGGTGGGGCAGACACTAACTCACTGGGTGAATCTTAACAGCCTAACGGTAACCTTGTCTCCAAAAAAACCTTGGTAAAATAATTGCCAACGATGTTAAAGAGGAAACAATGTATGTTTGTAGGTTTAGAATAAAGATGAACAGTAGCAAGAGCAAGTCAACTAGAAATGTATAGTGGTAATAAATGCATGAATACCTGTTTAAGTCTTGTTGGGACATGAGTCCTCGCCTCTGAGTCTTAAACTACCAATGGTTAGGGTATAGGCCATATGCAAGATTGAGTTCATTTATTAAAATTTATTTATTTCACATTTGGATCAGCAAGCCAGACAATAATCAGAACCCTTTACAACTATACAAAGTGAAATATAGATTTCATGCATGACAATTAGATGGTAGCAATCACTCAACGATGTATGTCCAAATGCACTAAAACAATCACCAATCCTATATTGTACCATTCCACAAGTTGAACAGGATATTGACATTAAAGTCAAGAGATGAGTTGACATTCTGGGGTTTCATCTGTCGATCCACCATTCAGATGTGGATTTACCTGCAACATAATTCATTGGAATACGAGTTGAAATTGTGATTTCTCCACCCTTCTTAGATATTCTACACAGTGACATTTATTCTGAAACATTTCATGCCGATCCAGATCACCCGAGAAACTAAAAAACACATTTAATGTATAACCTGTTAAATAAAAGTGGGTGGTGAATATAGTAATTACAACTCCCTTGCGGTTCCTTGTATGTGAAAAAAAGTTTTATTGTACATTTATATATGGACAGCACATATGCATTGACTGAATGAAATTACCAATCCTCAGTGCACACATACATGATTGACAGGCAAATCTGAGACACCTCAGAGATCAACAACAAAATATGTCAAGTCATGCTGTTAATTATTTAAACCATGAGGAGCAGATTTCTGTAGTTCTAAAACACATCACTACCTTAATAGTAGACTAACCACCATTTGAGTCACTCACCCAGGCACACATGAATAGGAAACAGCAAGGTACTTGTTAGTGTTGACACAAGGTTCTCCAAACAAGCCGTTGTCCACAAGGACACCACACTTGCGCTTCCCATTGCATCTGCAGTTTGTCAAACAAAGCAACTTATTCGCTGCGAAAGAATCTGCACACATAATCTTTTGCATTAATGACAACTGGAACGAGAGATTTAAGCAAATACATTAGAATGCTCTTCTCTTAAAGCCAAATATCATGTACCCCAATTTTCAGAAAGTAATATTTTTACATAAACATATTTCACGTGTCTCATTGCATTTAGCATTATATAAATGTAGCTGTCAAACATGTATCCTTATGAATCTATAGTGCGGACAGGTACATTTCTGTTGGTATGTTGTTGGGACCGGAACAAGCCACGTTGTTGAGCTGCCAAGCTGGGCGTTCAAAGGAGCACTTAGTGCTATCAGTACGACCGTAGATGGCACTTTGGACATCAATAACTCCAGACCCTGAGTAACAAAAAATTTAGAAAAAGGAATTGGATTGATAGTCATCTTCCTGTAATTTTTTAATGGAAGGCATGTGTATGAATCTCACCGCACTCCAGTTGAGTCACAGAGCCCTCACAGGCAACGTTTTGATCTGTCAAACAAAAAGGATTGTTCCTAAGACACAACTTTCTATCATTCTGGTGTAAACTCCATAACAGCTTACAGAAATTATATAAGACATTTTAATAACACAAATGACTCACGGCTTGGCACGCTGGGCTGAAGGGTCGAGCGACAAGTGTACACCTCCAGGTATTTGTAGGTTCCTACACAGGGGTCACCGTACACACCGTTGTTTGCAGGCACAGTACACTTGCTTTCGGCTTCACACCTGGAGAGAGGCAGAGGGAAACCAACTATTGGCAACTTATTGTAATGCAGGTGACCTCATTCTATGAAGTCCATCCTGGTTTCATTTATTATTTTATTTGTATGTACAGCATCTTGTAACCTTTTTTGAAAAGGCGATTTACAAAGTGTTACTCATGAAATGTAACTAACATCTGTTCTTCTGTTACTGAGCATACTCTGGTCCTACTGGAGCCCTCAAGTAGGCTATGGGCTTATCCTATTGGTCATTGACTTACCTATTGGCCACCTCTGACAGGGAGCTTGACAGGATGCAATCCGTCTTGGTCACTTGACTGGCAGGTTTATCAGCGGAACAGGTTTTTACGTCTCTGCGACCGTAGTTAGTGGCAATCAACTTGATCTTATTACTTCCTGGATAGACAAATGTACAGTTTCTATGTCCATTTAAATGCTTAGTTATAGCGGCTCTATAGTCCAAGAGGCCTGGTAAACTTTAGCCAATGGAGAGGAGTGAAATTGCCTGGCAGGGAGATATATGTGGGACACACTGTGAGACAGAGAAATCTATGGCTGTGTTCGGAATTACTATACTCCCCAATTCATATTTCCCTATATAGGGTAATCCATTGAAGCCCCTAGTTAGTTGTAACCTGCTCAAGTAAATTGTGAATTCGGACACTAGTCATACGTCATCTAAGAGTGTCTGTCAGGCGCATAAACAAAATGTTGTCAGCTAAAGTTACTTATACCATATAAACGCAATGTTTTGTGGGCTAGTTTTAATAATGAAGGGAGCATCTTCATTCACTACAGTGCATTCAAACGTGTTCCACATATTTGACTTACAATTCGGACATTTGACAAAATGGCTAACCAATTCAGTGCCCTAAAACGTGCATTGCCAGTTGTTCTGGACACAGCCTATGAATATTGTGAAGTGCAGGAGAAAAAACAAATCTTTGTTTGTCATAATGAATCAGAACCCACCACAGTCCAGTTGTGCACTCTGACCTTCACAGGACACAATGGTGACTGAAAACAAAAAAAGGGGGGGGGAAAATTCAGTTATGGTTGCTACTCTTTGTAGAAATGCATACATACAGTGCTGTGAAAAAGTATTTGCCCCCTTACAGATACTTATTGTTTTTGCACATTTGTCACACTTAAATGTTTCAGATTATCAAACAAATTTTAATATCAGACAAAGATAACCTGAGTCTATACAAAAAGCTGTTTTTAAATGATGATTTCATTTATTAAGGGAAAAAAAAGCTATCCAAACCAACCTGGCCCTATGTGAAAAAGTAATTGCCCCCCCTTGTTAAATCATGAATTAACTGATATTAACCAAATTTTTTGGAAAGCTGAGTTCACTTTCACTAACCACACCCAGGCCTGATTACTGCCAGAACTGTAGAATCAAGAAATCACTTAAATATAACCTGTCTGACAACATGAAGTAGGCTAAAAGATCTCAAAAAGCAACACATCATGCCCCGATCTGAAGAAATTCAAGAACAGATGAGAAACAAAGTCATTGACATCTATCAGTCTGAAAAGGGTTACAAAGCCATTTCTATGGCTTTGGGACTCCAGCGAACCACAGTGAGAGCCATTATCCACAAATGGAGAAAACATGGAACAGTGGTGAACCTTCCCAGGAGTGGCCGGCCTACCAAAATTACTCCAAGAGTGCATCGACGACTCATCCAGGAGGTCACAAAAGAACACAGAACAACACCTAAAGCACCACAGGCCTCACTTGCCTCAGTTAAGGTCAGTGTTCATGATTCAACAATAAGAAAGAGACAGTCAAACATGGTATCCATGGGAGAGTTCCAAGGCGAAAACCACTGCTGACCAAAAAGAACTCAAAGGCCCGTCTCACATTTGCCAAAAAACATCTTGATGATCCCCAAGACTTGGGAAAATATTTTGTGGACTGACGAGACAAAAGTGGAACTTTTTGGAAGGTGTGCGTCCCGTTACATCTGGCTTAAAACTAACACAGCATTTCAGAAAAAGAACATCATACCGACAGTCAAACATGGTTGTGGTAGTGTGATGGTCTGGGGCTGCTTTGCTGCTTCAGAACCTGGGCGACTTGTCGAAATTGATGGAACTATGAATTCTGCTCTCAACCAGAAAATCCTGAAGGAGAATGTCCGGCCATCAGTTCGTGACCTTAAGCTCAAGCGCACTTGGGTTATGCAGCAGGACAATGATCCGAAGCACACCAGCAAGTCCACCTCTGAATGGCTCAAAAAACCCAATATGAAGGTTTTGGAGTGGCCTAGTCAAAATCCGGATTAAATCCGATTGAGATGCTGTGGCATGACCTTAAACAAGCCGTTCATGCTCGAAAACCTTCCAACGTGGCTGAATTAAAACAATTCTGCAAAGAAGAGTGGGTCGAAATTCCTCCACAGCGACGTGAAAGACTCATTGCCAGTTATCACAAACACTTGATTGCAGTTGTTGCCGCCAAGGGTGGCACAACCAGTTGTTAGGGTTAGGGGGCAATCACTTTTTCACATAGGGCCAGGTTGATTTGGATAGCTTTTTTCCCTTAATAAATGAAATCATCATTTAAAAACAGCTTTTTGTATTCCCTCAGGTTGTCTTTGTCTGATATTAATATTGGTTTGGTGATTTGAAAAATGTAAGTGTGACAAAGAAGCAAAAACAGAAGAAATCTGAAAGGGGGTGAATACTTTTTCACAGCACTGTAGGTGAACAAATTAGCTCACTTGCTGGAATGCAGGCGTATGTTGTGTCCAGGTATTTGAAGGTTCCATATCAGGGATCAGAGAATCTGAAAACCTGTGTGTTCACCTCACACACCTGTCTGCCATTACACTTGGAGGGAAAATATTTTAAAAGAAAATTGGTCACTTTGAAATTGTAGTCACTACATATGTAATATGATCACTCAAAATCAATGGGCTGACAAATCTGTTATTTGCTACCACACACAGGCATTACAGTGTGTCTCAACGAGAGTATAGGCTATGACATACATAGCCCACTAGAGGGGGTGGCTTTTCATCAAGTGGCGTGCTTTACGTTACCTGCCAGAAAGGACAGCCAAGGTTCCATCCTGTATACACTGGGTGCTGGTCAGCGAACTAGCGGGCTGGCCAACAGAACATGTGCTTTGGTCTGTACGTCCGTACAAGGCTCTCTGGACAAAGATCACATTTTTCAATTAACGTGTTTACGTGAAAATGATAATGTCGGGGTTACATTGCATTTAGCTAAAATATATAATTGACTTACATGTCGGTCATGTTGCCAGATTCGTCTTATACTGTAAAAAAAAAAACGTTTAACCAACTAATAAAAAATCAGGTAACATTTTCCACAAATTTTTTATAATTTGGGTGAACTTTGTGTATTTTCTAGTTGAACAGTCAATTATATCTATTTGACAAAACATTTTTTGGAGTACAGCTTATTGAAAACGGTCTGGAAATTAAATTGAACTAAACTAAAATATTGAGTTGTTATGAAAACCAGAAACGTCTGCATTTATATAGTAGGCCTACTGAAAATAATGACTTTACTCATCAGGATAATATTCTATCATTCATTTAGAGAAAGCGCTCAAGCATTAACTCAAGCATTCCCTGCGTTTTGTACCAGTTTCAGATTCGACCTGCAACAATCCGAAAATTTTAAGTGATTTACCGTTACAGATAGCAATTAGAACTATCTACCAAATATGTCCATGGTGCTCTAACAAAACTAGTGAACTACTCCGAAGGATTAATAATATTTGCGATTTTATTTTTTACAGGCCACAATCACATTGGATAGGTAGGTTATGATTAATATCCCACAATGCCTTGCTGCAAATCCAGACGAGGAAGCCGTTGTACAGGCGCGAGTTACGGTGATCCATTTTCATTGAGTTCGATTAATTTAATTTATCAACCTGTTCCAAGTTGTTGATTAAAATGTTTTAATTTAAAATATTTTAATTAGTTGCTTGAATATTTATAGGTTTTAAGTAGATGTGACTTAGAAAAATACGATTAAAATGAAAGTAATTAAAAAAAATATATATATACAAAAAAAATGTATGTAGCACAGACAATACCATTTAATTACTTTTTACAGTGTATATGTTTTTACTTTATAAACTATGTGTGACTAAATAGGAGCAGTACGAGCTGACCTGTGCACCTAACACCGTTGTGTTTGGAATGTGCAGTCTGACACAGCAATCAAACAATGGTATTGGTCCCAGAACACGGCAAATGGTCACTTCTTGGGCTGATTGACATATGAAGAAAATATTTTTCGAAAATAAATCATAGCAAAGATCCTACCATGCTGTGTGTGTGTGTGTGTGTGTGTGTGTGTGTGTGTGTGTGTGTGTGTGTGTGTGTGTGTGTGAGACACTTGTGTCCCTCAAATACACATGCAGTGCTTTTTGTGCTTTTTTTTTTTTAAAGGAATAAATTAAGATTGTTGTCAAAGAGAGAGAAGCTCTGAAGTTTGTGAAGACAGGAAAAATATTAGGTTGAAAAAGAAAAGCAGGAAAAGCATGTTCTCTTTTATTTGCTTGTTGGACCAGCCGGATCACTCCAAACCATTCTGTTTCTCAATGTAGATCCGGCTGATCCACATTCTGCACTTATAGGCTAATTTCACAGGATAAAATAATGCTGGGGATTCTATGTTTATGGGGGCACTCCTTAGTTTGTTTGCTAGACATGCCTGAGAATAAGAACATAGGAACGCACATGAAAGCACACATAAATCAACCATCCATACATGCAGACTACAGTGATATGTGGTAAGATTGTGGAACCAGAACTGTTGCCACATTCTAGGGCATATTGACATGAGTGCTTGACGGAGAAGCAAAATAGTGAACGGTTACGATCATGAAACCTAATAAGATTTTTTTCTTTCTGCTTTTGTTGCTTCCTGTCTTCTTCCTCTTTTTCTCTCTCTCACACACACTCATACTGTGTGGAAGTTCACAATAAATCTGCTGAGGCCATCAAAGTGTGTTTGGGCGGGTGTGCGAGTAAAAACGACATGAAACATGTAAAAAATAGCATGTCAGTCAGTCATTGTTGATTTAACCTAGTCAAGAATAAGTGGTATTAGCAGTGTGTCCAACAGGCTGGTTTCTGCACATAGTAGTACAATGCTTTGTCCCTGTATGGCCAAAGATCCGAGAAAACCAGAGGCTGGTTTGGATGTTAAGTGGAACGATATAGAAGTAAGTAGAGATAACCCAGGCTGAGTTTTATTTTATAGTCTCTAATGTTGTATCTATTTGATGAGTTTACTAGCAAGAGGAGAGGCATTTTGATTCCTTAAAATTTTTAGATAAGCCAAGGTAATAATTTATTACAAATACAAATCAAAAAGCAAGACCATAATCAGAACCCTTCATATCTAACTTGGTATATGGTGGTGTTAAATTTTCCTATCTAAACAGTACCAACGTGTTAATTAGTTGGATAAGCGAGATTCAAAGATGTAAATAATTTATTACAAATACAAATCAAAAAGCAAGACCATAAATCAGAACCCTTCACACAATGAGAAAAAAAGTTGTGGTTAGAATTTGTGTCAGTTATACATGTGTGGTGTTACATTTTCTTGTCATGTATTAACTACACACATCATTTATCAGAAGTAAGGCACAGAAACCTCTATGTGATGATCTGAAAAAGAAGACTTTATTTATTAGAGACTTTATGGATGCAATGAACTTTGGGTTCACAGAAAGAAACGACAGGTCCTTTAACCCAGTTCAATGAGGTGAAGCTGTTGCTGAAGTGACACCCTGAGATCAACAAATGCACTTCTTTTATACCAGAGCATGGCAACACTTAGAAACGCTTCAACTCTCGGCCTCTATTTCTGAGAATCCTAACACTGTTGTCATGGATTAAACAACATCCCCCTTCTTATTCTTTTCTACATGTAACACACACACACACACACACACACACACACAGAAGCATCCGTTGTGAAGTTAACTTTGTCACACACACACAGCCCAGAGCTGTGCCTGCTGTGCTGCCGCTGAAACCAAACTCTTCATTTGTGGCTCCCCTTCTGAAGCAAAACAGACCCATAAATTGCATTCCTCCAACTAATCACCAGATTGAACTCACCTGGTCCACTAGGTGATCATTTATTGGTCCTGCGGTGACAGAGGGAGCACAACCCTCACAGCCATCAATGTTGGGCGTCGAGTAGAATCATGAAACATCGTACAGATTGTTGATCTCATTCATGTTCCAACGGAACATGGCCAAAGATCAGGGTAACTCTCAGAGGATGGTTTGGATGTTCAGTTGAATGATGCAGAAGCAAGGAGAACTCTGTTTATTTTTTAAATGTTATGCTTTTTACCAGAATTTTCTTTATCTTCATTGGTATCCATTTCATGAGCTGATTAGCCAGAGGAGAGGCATTTCAAATTCCTTCTCAGTTCATCAATTCATACAGTCCAAACGTCTGCAGATTCACATAGTTGGTTTATAAAATACCTTTTTATTTGAATCAATAAGCCAGACCATAATCAGAACCCCTCACACAATTTTAAAGAGTAATACCTTTATTTCAATCAGTTATACATGACATCTAGAACTTGTAGCAGTTACACAACAATCTAGTTCAAATTTACTATTGCGATTAAAATATTGATGGTGATATAATTCAATCTGAGTGATTTGAATACTTTTGAAGACAGAAACCCTGCACACTTTACCTCGATTAAGATTTATATTGATTAGTTGTTTGTAAACAAAGGCTATATATTTACCACCAAACAAGTAGAATGGGATATTGAAATTTAAGAAATCAGAGGAGATGACATTGTGGGGCCTCAGTTTACTGCCATCCATCCAGACATGTTGATTACCCTGTAAAACAACGTACATTTTAATTTAAATTTGATAGTGCCTCCCCTTTTCTGAGAAATTTATACTGAAACTGTGTGTGCCGATCCAGATTTTTATCCCCTAGGAAACAAAAACCAATAAATCGGACCCCCTCAAAAAGGGCATGAACTTTGGAGTAAATTTTCCCCCTAAACGAAATGTGTCAAGTTGACAAGAAATGTCTGTGGCTCTTGACCATTATTTCCACTCTACAATGAAATAAGTCCCCATAACTGCCTTATTGTTGAGTAATAAGGATCAACTGTTTATTTCACTCACCCACACATGAATAGAGAACTTCCAGATACTTGTAAGTGCCAACACAAGGGTCCCCAAACAAGGCATTGGTCACCCTGAATTCACACATTTTCCTCCCGTTGCATAGGCTTTGGTAAAAAGTTATTTGCAAAAAGGAGCAAAGGTTATTTGATAAGAAAGATTATATTGGTACAGATTATAGTGCATTAATAACAACTGGTAAATAAGATAATTGTTACAGTTTACAGTGCATTAATAACAACTGGTAAATAAGAAAGTTGGTATAGATTATAGTGCATTAATAACAACTGGTAAATAAGAAACTAGGCACTTTTTTATTTAAAAAAGTATGTGTTATGGTTTCCAACACTCAAAGCCATGACATGATAAGTCTCTTAGTTTCAGAACAAAACTTTTGGCACATGTCAAATGGATTTAGACTTGGCATAGATTTATTTTGCAGATCTATTCCAAATTATTACCAATAAATATACATTATATGTCATTTATCAATATAACTATGCTTTTTGTATTCGTATACTATTGGGCACTAAGTAATATGGACAAGTACTTTTGTAGTGTTCCGTAGTCAGCACTCGAACATGCAACGTTTTGGAGCTGTGACCCAGGACGTTCCAATGAGCACGTGTCATAATTGCGGCGGCCATAAATGGCACTGTTGATGTAAATTCTTCCAGACCCTAATAACAAAAAGAACGTTGGAAAATGAGGGCATCGGTAAAAAAAAGTATGAAATAAAAACTTTTTTTTAACTGGAGGGCAAGTGGAAGAATCTTACTACACTCCAGATGAGTCACACAGCCTTCACACCCAATGTTTTGCTCTGTCAAAACAACAGGATTCTCATCAGACACAATGTACTATGTATCATTCCTGTGTTAACTCCAGAATATTTTAAAGAAATTACATGAAGTTAACAACTCACGGATTGATGCCACAATCTTGGGAGACTCAATGCAGGTGTACACTGCCTCCAGGTACTTGTAGGTCCCAACACACGGATCAGTGAACTCTGTGTTGATTGCAGGGACCATACACATGCTTTGTCCTTCACATCTAAAGGCAGACAGAAACGGACACAATGGGCAACTTATTTTAATATTGTGATTGTTGAGAGTTTCAACTTGACATTTTATGAATGACAGAAAAAAGCTTTTATTCTTGGTACTAAGTGTTTATTTACAAACCTCTTGGCCACGTGTGATAGAGAACTTGACAGGATGCAATCCGTGTTGGTCACTTGACTGACTGGTCGTCCCATGGAACAGGTTTGATTGTTTCTGCGGCCGTAGTTAGCGCCAATCAATTTGATCAGATTAACCCCTGAAGAGACACAAACATAGTGTTTATATGACCATTAACATGATGTACATCGGTGGTTCCTAACCCAGTCTTCAAGGACCCCCACCCATTCCAGGTATTTCATCTTCCCAGTTTCTAACACACCTGGTGTAATTAGTCTTATACAGCAAGGCCTTGACTAATTGCACCAGGTATGCTGGCACTAGGGAAGATCCAATTCCTGGCATGGCTGGGGGTCCTTGAGGACTGGGTTGGGAACCACTGTACAAGTAAAAATCTCCGTATTCCAAATGCAAAGGGTAAACTCTAGCCAATGGAGATGAGGGATATTGCCTGCCCAATTGATACTGTAGGACGTGTGTCATGCTGGCAGCAGAGATTAAATCTCTGTGAATAAGATTTGGTGGAACAGAGGAACATGCCTCATTATTTTATTTTGCTATATTAAATGGCTGTGTGTCGTACATAATCAGAAGAAATATATTTTTGTAACCCACCACAATCCAGTTGTGCACTCTGACCTTCACAGGACTCAACGTTGACTGAAAAAAAGGGAAAAGGTAGATATTACGTTTTTTTTACGTGTTACACTTTGCACTGAGAGGAAGTTGTGAACTGTCAGCGAAGACATCCGTATTTCAAAAAACGCAAAGCAACATGTTACTAATGTAGGTTAAAAATCCATGATCATTAAAGAGTGTTACCTTTTGCCTACCCCTTTCTGGATTAGTTTGCTTGTGATTACTGCCTGCACTGTTGCCGATCTTGCCTGAATACTGGACCTCACCTATGACTCCCCTGTACGGATTTGTTTGCCTTGTCTCAGACTGCCTACTCGTGTACCGAACCAGTGATGGCACTTTAAGCCAGATCAGTATTCCAATATTCTTCCAAAAAATTTTGGGTTATCGACTAACCAAAAAAAAAAGATGATATAAAAATTACAAATATATATATATATATATATATATATTTGTATATATACATACACACACACAGACATTGTATGGAACTTTACCTCTGTGTTCTGTCGTGCTATTGAGTCCTCCATCTGCAGTTGTTACAAAGAGTGGAAACTTATTTTTGTAATTAAAGTTTGAATTGCTAAATAAGCTACAAAGTATATAGTTGGGGTACGGAGTGGTAGAGAGTGGTTCTGAAAAGATCTGAAATTCACTAAATACTGTAGAATAATTAACAAGCACACACACACACACACACACACACACACACACACACACACACACACACACACACACACACACAACACGCACGCACACACACACACACACACACACACACACACACACACACACACACACACACACACACACACACACACACACACCATTCTCTAGTTTTCAGCCCACCTCCTTGGATTTGCATGCAGCAAAAAGCGGCAACCAGCACTGAAAAAGACATGAAGCACATTAGTTTTTTAAAGCATAGTTTTATCTAGTGTAAATTTACAGAATCACAGTAAATGTTTCCCTCCATGCACACTTTTCTCACATTTTGTTAATTCCAACACAATATTTAAGAATGACTATAGTAAATGATGCAGTTAACCAATTCAGATTTAGTTTTTGTTTTTTGGCATGCGCAATGTTTACATTTAAAATGATCTGATCACTGTTTTCATTCATGCATATTTGCCACAATTGGTTTGTTCCAACAAGTTAGATTTAAGGATGACTATAGTAAATTGTGCAGCTAAGAAAAATACATTGTAATAACAGTAAGACTTTAGTCTTAGATAAAAGATCAATAATGGAAAGAAATGTAAATGTGGAAGGAAGTATGATTAAAATCCCAAAAATTGCAATACAAAATTTGTATAAAATTAAGATAAAAGATTTAGATTTTGTTCATTGTTAAATTGCTTATGAAGTAAATTTCAACTGCATACACATGATTCCATAAGCATATGAACAGTTGCTCCTTTTGCACTTAGCCGGTGTAGATGTATTATACTCACAGAGAAATGCGCTCAGTCTAAGGTGAAGCATGGTGTCAGACCAAGACATTAAAGTTGACCAACACCGTCGGATACAACCAGGGGTCTTATATGTCCCTAAAATGTCCTTATTAGGAATTCAGGAACTGATCCAAGTCATTCAGATACGCCCAAAACTGTTTCCTGGGATATTAATGTCATTTTGTGTTTTGAATATTCTAACCAGAAACTATGAACAGAAAAGGATGCACGTAGGGAAGTGATATTTTATATCAAATGGGGAAGGGGAGGGGTATTCAGAAAAATGTGGTTGATTTGGCATAAAAAGTTAAAGTAATTCTGACACAATATTTTAACAATAGTATTGTTCCTACATCAGATTTGTTGACATGAGAAAAGGAAGAGTTTGTGCATCTCAAAACAAACCTGAAAAATGTGGTCTGAAATGTATATTACATTTAATATGAACCTATGAAAATTTAACATTGCGTCTCACATACTGTATTTTGTACTAGAATCTTTTAAATGACATTTTTTTTCTTTTATGTTTTGTCATTTGAATTTAACCAGTCGCAATTATTTTATATAATTTATTTTGAACACGTTCTTAAAAGACAATCATACAGCAGAGATCAGTAATTTACAGCATTCACAAAAGGTTATATTGAGATAAAATAAATGAAATAAAAAGATAAACAAGTGAGATTAGGTACCAAAATAATTTAGCTACAGTAATTACATAATTGTTTTTATTGTTGCTAAGTCAACATGTCTTGTACATGGATCAGAAATGACAATAGAAATACAGGGACAGGGAGGAAAGCACACAGAAATCAGCCATCCATACAGGCTACAATGATATTTGGTGCGTAGGTTATGGAACCATAACTGTTGGCATATTCTTCAGCATATTGTGTAACATGAGTGCTTGTTGGGGAAGCCAAGTGGTGAACAGTTACAATCTTGAAACCTAATATGCTTTTTTTTCTTTCAGTTTTTCACTATAAATCTGATGAGGCCATTGGGAAGTTCAGGGAACAGGAAAACACCCTTTTGTTTAAAGCCACACACACACACACACACACACGTCTGGGAACAGAAATACAGGAACAGGGAGGAAAGCACACAGAAATCAGCCATCCATATAAACAGGCTACAATGATATGTGGTACGTAGGTTATGGAACCATAATTGCTGGGATATTCTTCAGCATATTGTGTAACATGAGTGCTTGTTGGGGAAGCCAAGTGGTGAACAGATACAATCTTGAAACCTAATATGCTTTTTTTCTTTCTGGTTTTGTCCTGGATTTTGTGTGGTTGGGCGTGCGAGTAGAATCAACCTGAAACACGTTGAAGATAGCTGGTCAGTCATTGTTGATTTCACTCTACCTAGTCAGGAATGAGCGGTATTAGCAGTTTGTCCCACAGGCTAGTTTCTACATGGCCAAAGATCAGGGTAATTCTCAGAGGATGGTTTGGATGTTCAGTTGAATGATGCAGAAGCAAGGAGAACTGTTTATTTTTTAAATGTTATGCTTTTTACTATAATTTTTCTCTCTTCATTGGTATCCATTTCATAAGCTGATTAGCCAGAGGAGAGGCATTTCAAATTCCTTCTCAGTTCATCAATTCATACAGTCCTAACGTCTGCAGATTCACATAGTTGGTTTATAAAATACCTTTTTATTTGAATCAATAAGCCAGACCATAATCAGAACCCCTCACACAATTTGAAAGAGCAATACCTTTATTTCAATCAGTTCTACATGACATCTAGAACTTGTAGCAGTTACATAACAATCTAGTTCAAATTTACCATTACGATTAAAATACTGATGGTAATATAATTCAATCTGAGTGATTTGAATACTTTTGAAGACAGAAACCCTGCACACTACCTCGATTAAGATTTATATTGATTAGTTGTTTGTAAACAAAGGCTATATATTTACCACCAAACAAGTAGAATAGGATATTGAAATTTAAGAAATCAGATGAGATGACATTGCGGGGCCTCAGTTTACTGCCACCATCCAGACATGTTGATTACCCTGTAAAACAACGTACATTTGAATTTAAATTTGGATAGTGCCTCCCCTTTTCTGAGAAATTCATACTGAAACTGTGTGTGCCAATCCAGATTATTATCCCCTAGGAAACAAAAACCAAGAAATCGAACCTCCTCAAAAAGGGCATGAACTGAAGTAAATTATCCCCCTAAACGAAATGTGTCAAGTTGACAAGAAATGTCTGTGGCTCTTGACCATTATTTCCACTCAACAATGAAATAAGTCCCCATAACTGCCTTACTGTTGAGTAATAAGGATCAACTGTTTAGTTCACTCACCCACACAGGAATAGAGAACTTCCAGATACTTGTAAGTGCCAACACAAGGGTCCCCAAACAAGGCATTGGTCACCCTGAATTCACACATTTTCCTCTCGTTGCATAGGCTTTGGTAAAAAGTTATTTGCAAAAAGGAGCAAAGGTTACTTGATATGAAGGATTTTCTAGACACAGATAACAACTGGTAAATAAGAAAGAAAGAAAGTACTTTTGTAGTGTTCCGTAGTTAGCAATCGAACATGAAACGTTTTGGAGCTGTGACCTAGGACGTTCCAATGAGCACATGTTAGGATCGCGGCGGCCATAAATGGCACTGTTGATGTTAATCACTCCGGATCCTAAATAACAAAAAGAAGGTTGGAAAATGAGGCCAGGTGAAAAAATAAGAAATAGATATTTTTCTATGTAGACTGGAGGGAACGTGGAAGAATCTTACTACACTCCAGAAGAGTCACACAGCCTTCACACCCAATGTATTGCTCTGTCAAAACAACAGGATTCTCAGACACAATTATGCACCATTCCTGTGCTAACTCCAGAATGTCTTAAAGAAATCATATGAAATGCAACAACACACAGACACGCAAACAACTCACGGATGGGCTTCTCGGCCTTGGGAGGCGCAATGCAGGTGTACAACACCTCCAGGTACTTATAGGTCCCAACACACGGATCAGTGAACTCCGTGTTGGTTGCAGGGACCAAACACTTGCTTTGTCCTTCACACCTGGAGAGAGGAAGATGGAAACGAAGACGATTGGCGACTTATTTTAATACTCGTTGTTGACAGTGTCTATGAATGACAGATTTTTTTTTCTTGGTACTAAAACTAATTGTTTATTGACTGACCTCTTGGCCACCTGTGAAAGAGAACTTGACAGTATGCAATCTGTCTTGGTCACTTGACTGGCTGGTCGTCCCGCGGAACAGGTTTGACTGTTTCTGCGGCCGTAGTTAGCGCCAATCAACTTGATCAGAAAAATTCCTGAAGAGACATAAATGTAGTGTTTACATAACCATTAACATGTTGTACATTTATAAATAAAAATCTCTGTATTCCAAATGTGAAGGGTTATCTTTAGCCAATGGAGATGGGTTATGCTGCCTGCCACATTGATAGACGTCTCAGCTTAGCAGCGGAGACTAAATCTACGTGAATCATTATATTCTTTTGCTATATTTTATGTCTGCGTGTCAAACTGAATTAGAAGAAGCAGCAGTTTGAACCCACCACAATCCAGTTGTGCACTCTGACCTTCACATGACTCAACGTTGACTGAAAAAAGTGAAAAAATATCAGTTACACTTTGGACTGAGAGGAAGTCGTAAATTGTGCTCATAAGAAGACATCTGTATTTCAAAAAACGTAAAGCAGAATGTTACTAATGTAAAACCCATAATCATTAAAGAGTGGAAACTTATTTTGTAATTTAAGTTTGAATTGCTAAATAATTTTCAAAGTATATAAAGTGTGAGTGGTAAAGAGTGGTTCTGAAAAGCTGT
Source organism: Galaxias olidus (assembly GCA_026901105.3). Classification (NCBI taxonomy): domain Eukaryota; kingdom Metazoa; phylum Chordata; class Actinopteri; order Galaxiiformes; family Galaxiidae; genus Galaxias; species Galaxias olidus. The sequence goes on along the minus strand of JAPMUY010002359.1, from coordinate 146,229 downwards.
TAACAAGCACACCACACACACTTAAACCCCCCCCCCACACACACACACACACCATTCTTTAGTTTTCAGCCTACCTGCTTGGGTTTGCATGCAGAAAAAAGCTGCAACCACCACTGAAAAAGATATGAAGCACATTACGTTTTTAAAGCATGGTGTTATCGATTTCAATTTAAAGACAGTCAGTGTTTCCCTCCATGCACACTTTTCACATATTTTGGTAACACACAAAATTCAAGAATGACTATAGTAAATGATGCAGTTAACCAATTCCGATTTTTTTTTTTGCTATCATAAAGGTAAAGGTACCCATTAAAATTCAATAGCAAATTTTCAGCAAAAAAATTGCTAAATATTTTGTATAAAACTGGGATAAAATATTGTGATTTTATTTATTGTTAAATTGCCGCTAAATAGAAAGCTCTTATTTAGCTGTAATATACACAGAGAGATGGCCTCAGTCTCAGATGAAGCATGGTGTCAGATTGAGGCGTGGACGTTGACACAGACAGCCAAATACAGCCGGGGTTTTTCTATGTTCCTAATTGTCTTCCGATAAATCTAAAACCGGTTCCTGGGCTATTACCGGCATTGATTCAGTTGCAGATTATTGGCAGGAACAAGGAACATACTGCCTTTTTAAGAATAAAAAAACTGGAACTTTTTGTTTTGCTGGGTTTTTGTTTGGCTCATAGATTTTAAAAAATAGAAATAACTATGGGGTTATATCTTCTCTTTAATAGAAGGTATTCAGACCCACACCATGTGAAGTGGTTTAGAAGTACCAAATGGATTGTCTTTTAATAGATTGAGGGCAAAAAGCCTAAAACAATGCTAAATGATGTTATGTAAAGGGGGTGCTGTTTTATTTTAAAGGGGGAGGGGGGTCAGAAAGAAGACTTGCCATACATGTTTTTTTAACTTTAAATAGGTGCGAGAGTAATTCGGACATGGTATAATAATAAAGGAACTTGGTAAACAATAGTAGTGTATTGTTCCTACATCATTCCTTTCCAGGGTTGATTGACATGAGAAAAGGAAGAGTTCATGTATCTCAAAAGGATAAGGAAACAAACGTGAATAATTTGGTTTTAAAGTATATCAGACTTCATATGAACCTAAGAAAATGGAACATCCCTGTTCCAGATCTGCTTATTTGTAGAAACTTGAGACATATCTAGCTTCTGAATGTGTTTCGAAGTCTTTTCTAATCGTCTCTGACAAGTGGTCCGAAACCTGATATTCACTGATCAAACAGGCTTTATCCAGGGGAGGCATTCCGTCTTTAACAATTTGCTTGACAATTTTCAGACAATTGCGTGACATAATTCATGTGCCAAGCTCTGAATTCCCAAAATTTGTTCTTTCGTTGGATGCAGAAAAGGCTTTTGATAGGGTAGAGTGGACTTACTTGCTTTTGGTTCTGTAAAAAATGGGGTTTAGAGTAAAGATTTTCTTTTGTGGATAAAACTTGTATATTCAGCCAATGTAACTTCAGTTGTAACTAATGACTTACACTCAGCTTTCCTTCCACTCAAACGCGGTACAGAACAAGGTTGCCCCATTTCTGTTTACGATTGCTTTGAACCTTTAGCTATTTGGCTTCAAAGTGAGGTAAGGTTTGAGGGCATAGTGAGAGGTGGGGTCACCCACAAAGTATCCTTGTATGCGGATGACTTACTTTTGTACATATCCAATCTGACTTCTTCCATTCCTGTCATTAGGTCTATATTGGAGCAGTTTGGTAGATTTTCAGGTTACAAACTGAACTTTCGGGAGAGTGAACCTTTTCGTATAAATATGTGCACAAATGCCTCACTCACTTTTGTCTTTTAAACAGATGGATAACAGTTTAAAGTACTTGGTCATCTTCATAGCTAAATCTTTCCCTCAATTGTTTAAAGAATGTTACCTTGGATTATGTCACGTGTTGATGGTTCTTTCAAGGAATGGCGAGGATGAGGGCAGTCAGGGTTATGGGTTTTTATTGTTCACAAAACAGAAAAGCAACAATCTGGTTCCAATCCCTGCAATTACAGATAGAACAGGATCAAACTACAAAAAGGAATTCCCATCCCTATTTCAGTAATTCATATCATTAACAATTATCTATACAATGATATCCAATTAACTCCTACAATCACCATTCCAATTAACTATACCATAATATACAACACAGCTGGCCGATAAGACATTTAACTAAATCATTGTGGTACCATAAATTATACAGAGCTCAGTTAATAGTATTTACCTTTCTTCCTTGCAGTCACAGCTCAAAGCTATACATGCATCACCTCAGCAGTTGCATACCAGACTGATCAAGAAATCCTCCACCTATTTATGTGGGTCTCAGTTCCCTCCCACAAGTGGAACACACCATTTCAATATACAAGCATACCTTCACTAATCAGGCATTTCACCCAGTAATTTCCACAATATAAACCCACTGATATTTACCTGCACAACAATCACATACATGGCTTCCTACATTTATAGAAGTCCTAATGTTACTTTGTTCTACATAACAGCATTAGTGTTTAAACAGGGGTGATGGTTTCTTCCAATTAGGGCAGGGCTAGTCCTGCCTCCAAACATTCAATCAGTGTCCAGCTGGCTGTGCAGGGAGTGATCTGTGGGTCTGACCGTCAGGGGTATGGTGACAGTGTCAGGGGAATGTGTTAGGGGACAGTGACCAGTGTCAGGGGACAGTGGTGACAGTGTCACATTACCTTCCGCTTCTCCAGCAACAGAACCTCCTGGTAGTCTAGACAAGTAGTCTGCCACCACATTGTCTTTGCCTGCCCGATGGCACACGTTGAAACTTTATGGTTGAAGTGCCAGGTACCATCGGGTGACACGTGCATTTTTGTCCTTCATTGAGTTGATCCAAGTCAACGCTCGATGATCTGTAACTAAATCAAATGTCCGTCCCAACAGGTAATAGCATAGGCTATCCAGTGCCCACTTGATCGCTAAACACTCCTTCTCTATAGCGGAGTACCTGGTTTCTCTGGGTTGTAGCTTGCGACTCAGGTAAGTTATGGGGCGTTCCTCACCCTCCTTTTCTTGAGCCAGCACAGCTCCCAGGCCCACTCCTGAGGCATCGACCTGAACAAGGAAATGTTTAGAAAAATCAGGACATAAGAGGACTGGGGAAGAACATAGATGTGATTTTAATTGGTTAAAGGCCACTTCACAATCTGCTGTCCACTTCACCGGGTTCAGGGCGGCCTTGGTTGTCAGGTTAACTAGGGAAGTAGCAATGCAGGAGAACTGGGGAATAAACCTCCTGTATCATCCAGCTAGTCCCAGGAATGATCGCACCTGCTTTTTGGTTCTCGGCCTTGGACTGTCCCGGATTGCCTCGACTTTGTCCACCTGGGGACGTATCTCTCCGTTTCCCAGATGGTAGCCGAGATACTGATCTTCTCCTTTGGCCCACACACATTTCTCCGCGTTGAAGGTCAATCCTGCAGTATGGATCTTGTGTAGCACTTGGTGTAGATGAGTCATATGGTCCTCCCATGAAGTGCTAAACACAACAACATCATCCAAGTATGCGGCACTGAACTCCTCACATCCTTGCAAAACTCTATCCATTAGTGTTTGAAAGGTGGCAGGGGCTCCGTGTAATCCAAAGGGCATCATGGTATACCTGTAGAGGCCTGTAGGGGTACGGAATGCAGTGTAGTCTCTAGACTTAATTTCCAGTGGCACTTGCCAGTAACCCTTGCAAAGGTCAATAGTGGTCATGTACACTGCTCGGCCTAGTCGCTCCAGTAAGTCGTCAACTCGGGGCATGGGATATGCATCCAATTCAGACACAGCTTTTAATTTCCGTTGGTCATTGCATATCCTTAAGTCTAAGTTTTTCTTAGGTACAAGAACAATGGGGTTGCACCACTCACTGCTTGAGGGTTCAATGATTCCAAGACCGAGCATGGTTTGAATCTCTTGGTTGAGAGTTCCCACTAGTTGCTCTGGTACTCTATAGGTCCTTGAGTCCTTTAGCCGGATGACGTGCTCAGCCAAATGCGTTTTCCCTGGCTTCCCGCCGAATAGGACTGGGTTAGCCTCACATAGCTGGCGGAGTTCCTGAGCCTGTTTGGCAGGTAAGTGACTGAGATCTGGTGGTTGAGCCACTCTAAGGACTGAAAGGTCAGTTTCCTCAACTTCATCTTCCACAGACACTTGCCATGCTACCAGGACATCCTGGTTGTCATCAGATCTTAATGTAGGTAGCGGCTTTTCCTCAATCCCTTTGTCTTTCTCCGGAGGACGCTTTCTTTCTCTCCATTCCTTAAGAAGGTTTATGTGGTAAACCTGGGTTGCTTTACCTTTATCCTGGTGTGAGATTTCATAGGTCACTGGTCCAGCACGTCGCACTACGGCATATGGTCCCCAGTGGCAGACTGGGCCAGATGTTTGTGAGTGGACGATGGTAGTAACAGCGCCACTTGCTGGCCGGGTTGCAGAATACGACATTTGGCCTTGTGGTCATACCACATTTTTTGCTTGAGCTGGGCGTTTCCCATGTTTTCTCTGACCGTAACTCTGTACTTCTCCAGTCTGTCTCATTTGCAGCACATACGAGACAATATGTTGAGGAGCTTCTACCTTGGATTCCCAGGTCTTTCGCAAAAGATCAAGGGGATCTTGGACAGGAAATCCATAGAGCAATTCAAAAGGAGAGAACCCTGTGGATGCTTGAGGGACTTCTCTGTACGCGAAAAGGACAAAGGGAAGCCACTTGTCCCAGTCTCGACCAGTGTCTGAGACAAACTTGTGGAGCATAGATTTCAGAGTTTGGTTGAGTCTCTCCACAAGTCCATCAGTTTGCGGGTGGTACGGAGTGGTGCGTATTCCAGTGATTCCCAACTGTTGGTGTAGTTGTTTCATGAGCCGAGAGTTGAAATTGGTGCCTTGATCTGTTAAGATCTCGTTAGGGATACCTACTCTTGAGAAAAGATTAACTAGCACATTAATAATTTTGAGGGTCTTGATGCTCTTTAGTGGGAAGGCTTCTGGATATCTTGTAGCATAATCGCAGATTACTAGAATATTGTAAAGAAGATTTTAGATCTAGAGAACACACCTCTTTGGGCGCAAATGGAGATGTCCTCCACCCAGCAGTGTCTTTATTCTTTGATGTGCTCAGGCTTACCGCTTGTCTCTGTCATCAGTTCTCTACCCACTGTTACACATACTATCAAAGATTTGGATGCAATTCAGAAGGCACTTTTGTGGGAGAGTGTGCACACAACCTGGCTCAAGTGATGCATGTAACCATTGTGGACAATCCCCTGCTGACACAATCCACATGTTTTAGACCTGTCTTCACTTATCTGAGTTTTGGACAGACATTTTTAAGTCCTTTGGGGATATATCTGAGTTTTATTTTTCTTTTATATAGTCTCTAATGTTGTATCTGTTTGATGAGCTTACTAGCAAGAGGAGGGGCATTTCGATTCCTTCTGAGTTTGTGTTTAAATTGTAATCCTCTGGCAGTATATTTAACATATATGGCCTATCCCAACAGTACCAATGTGTTTATTAGTTCGATAAGCAAGATTCAAAGAAGGTTTAAAGCATTATTTAAAATGTTTGATTTAGAAGCAAGACCATAAAATCAGAACCCTTCACACAATTACTAAAAGATATATGGTGACATAATCAAATCTGAATGAATTAATTTAGAAGAAAGAAATGAATACAATGTAAAATAAAATCCATACAGCTTTACCTGGATTAAGAATTTGTGTTGATTTGTCGTTTTACATTTTTACCACTAAACAAGTAGAGCGCAATGTTGTCATGAAAGTCAAATGAAATCAGATGAGATGACATCCCGGGGTTTCAGTTTACTGCTAATTTGTGGATCCACCATCCAAACATATTGATTACCCTGCAGAATAACATACATTAGAATTTGAACTGAAATACTGATTTCTCATTCCTTTTCTGAAATATTCTATGCTATGACTTTTATTCTGAAACATTCTTTTTGCCCGGTTAACCACCCGATTCTGTCAAGAAAATCTATATGGCAGATTGGCAGTACCACTCCCTTGAAGCTTGTGTGTTTTGAAGCTTGTGTGTTTTATATTCCACTTTTGATTGTACAAACTCATGATGTTGTTGTTAAAACCTTTTATTATTATTATTTATAAAATAATAATAATAGTAATAATAATAATAATAATAAATTTTATTTAGTGCTTTTCTCGAGACTCAAAGCGCTTTACACAAATTGGTCGCCAATTAATTACACAGAACGAACAACGAATGGACCGACAGCTATCAAACACAACACTCAGTCTGAGTGATACCACGGCAGCCAATTTGCGCCAGACTTGCTCACCCAACATGTTACAACAGACTTGCTCACACACATAGGACACACAGACCGACTCCAGGTGAATTGGCAGTGACTGGTCAGGGCACTAGTAGGAGAATGGAGCATGTTTCTTGACGGTGGGAGGAAACTGGAGTACCCGGAGAAAACCCACACAAACACGGGGAGAACATGCGAGCTCCACACAGAAAGGCCATTGGGTTAGGTGGGGTTTGAACCCAGGGCCTTCTTGCTGTGAGGCACCACTGCTAACCACTGCCCACCGTGCTGCTTTGTAACATTGTTAAGAAGGTGCTTGTCAAATAAAAGTATTATTATTATTATACGGCCTGAGAAAAGCCTTTAACTGGAGACACAATAATAAGTATGTATACTATAAAAAAAAGGCTTGATCCTAATTATGTCTACTAAAAGAAGCTAAGAAGAAAAAGAAGAAAAAAAGAAGATTTTCCGTACCTACATACCATTATTACTGCTACTCTACAAATAAAAGAAAAAAACTGCCTGAAGAGTGAAGGAACTACAGTTTGATTCACTCACCCAGCAACACACAGGAGTATGAAACGTCCAGGTACTTGTAAATGTTGGCACATGGGTCCCCGAACAAAGTACTGGTCACCTTGACATCACACGTGCTCTTTCCGTTGCATCTACAGTTGTCAGACACACCAAAGGTCAATTGATGAAAAGGATTCTCTGGACATAGATAATGTTGCATTAACAACAACTGGAAACTAAGAAACTGAGATTCTTTCATATATATATATATATATATATATATATATATATATATATTTTTTATATATATATATATATATATATATATATATATATATATATATCGCAGGATATAAAATTAGATTTTGCATTGATACATTTTGGACGAGGCTTGTCGTCTTATTGACTTATGGTGAATAGTATTATAACGTTAAATCTATAAGCTGTCAAACATGTATCAATTTGAGTCTATTATTTGGCCGAAAATAGTGTGGACAGGTACATTTCTGCCGTTTATCGCTGGGACTGGAACAAGACACGTTGTCGATCTGCGCCGCTGTGCGTTCAAAGGAGCAAATGTTACAATTACCACGACCGTAGTTGGCACTTTTGATTTCAATCCCTCCGGATCCTGAGTAACAAAAATAAAGTTAGAGAATGAGGGCATTGAATTGATATGTTTCATTATCTTTAGTGTTCATGTTTACAAGAAGGCACATAGAAGAGTCTTACCACACACCAGGTGAGTCACAGAGCCCTCACAGGCAACGTTTTGCTCTGTCACCCGGACATTCCCGATGCTAGCGTACAGCTAGCAGACCGGACCCTATTGCGTTGGGACAGGACCGAGGAGTCCGGTAAGAGCAGAGGAGGGGGAGTCTGTATTTATGTGCACGACAACTGGTGTAACAACGGGACAATAATAGACCAACACTGTTGCCCGGACTTGGAGTACATGTCCGTAAGATGCCGGCTGAGTGTCGTGATCATCACAGCCACGTATATTCCACCCGACGCCAGTGTAAACACGGCGCTCTCTCTCCTGCTCAAAACCGTAAATGAACAACAGCGGGCTCATCCCAACGGTGTCCACATCATTGCAGGGGACTTTAATAAGGCCAATCTAAAGACTGTACTCCCAAAGTTCTACCAGCATGTCAAGTGTGCTACAAGGGGAGAACACCCTGGACCATGTTTACACTAACATCAAGCATGCATACAGGGCTGTACCCCTCCCCCACCTTGGACAATCAGACCATCTTTCCCTCCTGCTCCCCCCAGCCTACACCCCCCTCAAACGTAGGGCCAAGCCCACTTCAAAAACCATCACAGCCTGGCCTGAAGATGCACTCGACAAACTCAAAGACTGTTTTCAACAGACAGACTGGGACATATTTGAACAACAGGACCTGGGGACACTCACAGGAACGGTACTAGACTATATTAAGTTTTGTATCGGGAATGTGACCATGGACAAAACCATCAGGGTTTTCCCCAACCAGAAACCCTGGATGACCCCCCAGGTCCGTGCACTCCTCAGGGCCCGTGATGCTGCCTTCAGGTCAGGAGACAGAGCACTCTACAGTGCTGCTCGAGCTGACCTGAGGAGAGGTACAAAAACAGCTAAGGCAGACCACAGGAGGCACATAGAGTCCCATCTGTCCAGCAGAAACATTCGAGAGGTGTGGCAGGGCATCCAGGACATCACCAACTTCAGAGGAGGCGAGGCGTCAACGGGGGCTCAAAGTGCTGCTCTGGCAGAGGAGCTAAACGGCTTCTTTGCCCGCTTTGAAACATCTCAGCAGCACGCATCTGCTCCAGCCACTCCCCCTCCCCCACCCTGCTCCCACAATACCCCTCCCCCACCCTGCCCCCGCATCACCACATCCACCTCCCCCCCCCCCGCCCCGCACCACCCCACTCACTGTTCAGGAGCACGACGTCAGGCGGGTGCTCCAGACAGTCAACACAAAGAAGGCTACCGGCCCAGACGGGGTTCCAGGTAGGGTGCTCAGAGCATGCGCTCACCAGCTCGCCCCCACCTTTACCAGGATCTTCAACCTCTCTCTGGCCCAGGCAATCATCCCACCCTGCCTCAAATCATCCACAATAATCCCGGTGCCGAAGAAGTCTCCCATCACCAGCCTGAATGATTACCGACCAGTGGCACTCACCCCGGTGATTATGAAGTGCTTTGAGAGACTCGTTCTGCAGCACATCAAGGACCATCTCCCCCCAGACTTTGACTCCCACCAGTTTGCATACCGTGCTAACAGATCCACCGAGGACGCCGTAGCCATAGCTCTTCACTCTGCGCTGGAACACCTGGAGCAGCAGCAGAGATACGTCCGGATGCTCTTTGTGGATTACAGTTCAGCCTTCAATACAATAATACCGGACAGGTTATGCTACAAACTGGACACCATTGGCCTCCCCCTCTCACATGTGCCTGGATAAAGGACTTCCTAACGTCCCGACCCCAGACTGTGAGACTTGGCCCCCACCTCTCCTCAACCCGCACGCTGAGCATCGGCTCCCCACAGGGGTGCGTGCTGAGCCCCCTCCTGTACTGCCTCTACACCCAAGACTGCAGGCCGGCCCACAAGGACAACCTCTTCGTCAAGTTTGCGGACGATACCACGGTGGTCGGTCTCATCTCCAGGGCTGATGAGGCGGCCTACAGAGAGGAGGTCCTGAAGCTGGTTGCTTGGTGCTCTGAGAACAATCTTGTTCTAAACACCAAGAAAACCAAGGAGATCATCATTGACTTCAGGAGGCACCGCACGGACCCAGCCCCCCTCTACATCAACGGCGAGAGTGTGGAGCGTGTTCGCACCATCAAGTTTCTGGGCGTGACTATCTCGGCCACCATCTCCTGGACAGAGAACGTCACCGCCATCATCAAGAAGGCTCAGCAGCGGCTACACTTCCTGAGAATCCTCAGGAAGCACAAGCTGAATTCCACCTTACTGCTGACCTTCTACCGTTCATCAATCGAGAGCCTGCTGACATACTGCATCACAGTGTGGTATGGCAGCTGCTCTGTAGCAGACAAGGGGAGGATACAGAGAGTCATAAAGACAGCACAAAAGACCATCGGCTGCTCTCTCCCTTCCCTAACGGACATCTACACCTCTCGCTGCCTCTGCAGAGCCAAAAATATCCAAAAGGACAGCTCTCACCCTAGCTCTGGTCTGTTTGCCCTGCTGCCCTCCGGGAGGCGCTACAGGTGCCTCAAGACCAGAACAAACAGATTTAAAAACAGCTTCTTCCCCCAGGCAATAACCCTGCTGAACTCAAATTTGTAACCCCTGTGCAATAGTCATATAGGTATATTTATTTAATTCCGTGCAATACCTGTAAATTCCGTGCAATACCTGTATAGACGTATTTTTCAGCTGTGAATTTCATACATAGATTTAGATATTTTCTTACTGCAATGTACATAGACATGTGGATATATTTTTATCGGGACTACGTACCCATCTTATCTTATCTTATTTTATACTTTTATTTATTTTATTTTATCTTATCTTATTCCTGTTTTAATCTGTACTGCACTGTTTGGTGGTTGCTTAATCTCATTGTACCTGTGTATAATGACAATAAAGGCATTCTATTCTATTCTATTCTATTCTAAAAGGATTTTCATCAGACAAAACCTTTGATTGTCTCTGTGCAAATTCAATAGAAAGAATGATCAAAAATGGATAAACACACAGACATGCAAACAACTCACTGATTGACAGAACGGGGTGGAGGCGCACGAGACAGATGTACAACACCTCCAGGTATTTGTAGATTCCCACACAGGGGTCACCAAACACCACATTGGTCGAAGGCACAGAGCACTTGCTTTTGCCTTCAAACCTGGAGAGAGCTAGAGGGAAAAAGGAATCTATTGGCAACTTATTGTAATGCGGTTGGGCCCAGTCCATAGTTCATTGACTAACCTCTTGACCATCTCTGGCAGAGAACTTGGCAGGATGCAATCCGTCTTCGCCAGCAGACTGGGTGGTTGTCCTTCGGAACAGGTTTGTCCATCTCTGTGGCCGTAGTTAGCGCTAATCAACTTCATCAGATAATTTCCTGAAGAGACACAACCGAAATGTTTGCATGACCTCAAACATGCTTTGAAATGTACAAGTCATTAAAAACCATAGGTCCAGAAGATGCATGGGTTAATTCTAGCCAACGTTATTTTGCCTGCCATAAAGATAGATGTTTTTCACACTGGAAGCAGGGATAAATTATATGTGAATAATCTGAGGGGGATGAGAAAAACCAGGATATTTATTTTCAGTGACATATTATTTGTCTGTGCAGCCGGCAGTGATTTGCCTCCGTCGTGTGTTTGTTATGACTTGTGACCCTTGTGCTACCCATAGGACTGTTGCTTCCTCCCCTGATCGCACCAGACTGAGATCAAACCCGGGACCAGTGCAGACTAGAGGCAGAGTCTTTAACCACACTGTTGCAGGAAAAGGTACCTATAATTTATATTAGTCGCTGACAGTTACATGTGTGTCGCAATGAATCAGAAGGAAGAACCGTTTGAACCAACCACAGTCTAGTTGTGCACTCATAGCTTCACAGGAGTCGACGGTGATTGAAAAAGACAAACATAAAGTGTAAGTTATGTTTTTTACACTTTGTAGAAAGGCATATGTTATCCATTTGCTTACTGATAGTTAGAACTGTTGTTGCTGTCTGTCTGTTATACTATTTCTGTCTAATTGTTTATTTTTGTCATGTTATCAATGTTGATGCTATGAAGCGACTTTGGGTGTTAGAAAAGCGCTATATAAATAAAATTGATTATTATTATTATTATTATTATTATTATTATTATTATTATTATTATTATTATTATATACAGTTGAACAAATTAGCTCACTTGCTGTAATGCAGGTGTAAGTTGTGTGCAGGTATTTGAAGGTTCCAATACAGGGATCAGAGAATCGGAAAACCTGTGTTTACCTCACACACCTGCCTGCCATAACACCTGGAGGGAAAATTTCATATGATGGATAACCTTAATAATAGTACATTTTGAGTAATGATATAATACATTTGTGACAGACAAGATTAGCAGAACAAGCGTCTCTTGCTTCTAATGGAATAATCCAAAAAATGCAGTGCTAATATATAACATATTATCATTATATATAAACATTTTACATACAGCAATGTGGTGGTAGTTATATATACGTATATAATATACCTATTTTACATAAAGTGATGTGGTGGTAGTTACCTGCGAGAGAGAACTTCCAAGGTGTTTTCCTGGGCACACTGGATTTGAACCGTCTGGCTTTGAGGCACGCCCACACTACAAGTTAGCTGGTCTGTACGTCCGTACAAGGCTCTCTGGACATGGATCACCTCCCCTCCTCCTGGACGGACAGAAAGGCAGAGGTCGGTTTGATACGTTTTATATTTAACATTTTGTGTAATCAAACTACATCTGGCATGGCTTAGAGAGTCTCTCCATTGTCACATGATTGTGTCCTACCTACCACAGGCTAGGCGCTGAACGTTGCTGCCTTTGTCACAGGTGATGACTCTTTCTGAGGGAGGAGAGAGGAGTAGAGGGGGTTAAGGAAAAGCAGTCAAATGAAAAGGAAATTATTTTGACGTTTCAACAGGAGCAGTCACAGTTTGTAATCATGTTTTCATCAAAACATCTTTTATAAAAATTTTAATTGACTAACACTCTTTAAAGTGAAGGTGTGTGTGGGGGGGGGGGGACTAGAGAGTGGTTCCGAAAAGCTGTGAACTTCACCAAATACTGTAGATTAAATTTTTACAGCATATCACCATGCACACCATTTTTTAATTCTCAGCTTACCTGAATGGGTTTGCATGCTGCAGGCTGCAATCAGCACTGAAAAAGACATGAAGACGCTAAGTTTTAAAAGCAGAATGTTGTCTGGTTTATATTTAAAATAATAGCATTAGTTTTATCCATGCATACATTTAACACATTTGGTTGTTTTAGCAAGTAAGACTTAAGAATGTCTATAGTAAATTATGCAGCTAAGAAAAAACATTGTAATAACAGTAAGACTTTAGTATTAGATAAAAGATCAATAAATGGAAAGACCAGTAAATATGTTTTGCCTAAACAAAGGTTCAAGTAGCATTAAAATCCAAGTGCAAATTTTATTTAAAAAGATTGCAATACAAAATTATTTCGTGATAAAATATTTAGATTTTATTTATTAACAAATTGCCTCTGAAGTAAATTTTAACTATAGACGTATTATCCCATAAGCATGTGAACAGTCGCTCCTTGGAAATATTGCACTTTTACAGCAGGTATATAGATGTATTATACTCACAGAGAGATACGCTCAGTCTAAGGTGAAGCATGGTGTCAGATCAAGCAGTTAAAGTATACCAACACCGTAAGAAACAACTAGGGGTCTTATGTCCTTAAAATGTCCTCAGTAGGAATTCAGGACCTGATCCAAGTCCATCAGATACGCCTAAAACAGTTTCCTGGGATATTAATGTCATTTTGAGCTTTGCAGAGTCTCACCAGGAACTCTGAACATACAGGATGTACATAGGGAAGTGATATTTTATATTTGGATATTCAAATAGATGTGGTTGATTTGGCATAAAAAGCTAAAGTAATTCTGACACGATATTTTAACAATAGTGTTGTTCCTACATCGTTCCTTTGTTGACATGAGAAAAGGAAGAGTTTATGCATCGCAAAAGGAAAGGAAACAAATCTGGAAAATGTGGTTTGATATTACATTTAATTTGAACCTAAACAAATTTAACACAGTCTGTCATTTTGTTTTAAAAGCGTTTAAGTGACTGTTTTATTACTTTTAATTAGGTATTTTGTCATTTGAATTTAAAGCA
>JAPMUY010002359.1:97500-127500 GCA_026901105.3 Galaxias olidus | reverse complement strand
ACAGTTGTGTTGAATGGAACACACATATTAGGACTGATTAGTTTGTTCCTCTAACTGTGCGTATGTTTGTTTTTCTATCCCACAGGATTGTGGTGCACGGGGCATCCCTTCACAGTGCCATTGAACCTCTCTCTGCTATGCCCTTTGACTTTGCCAAGGAATACAAACTCACAGAGGCACTGGTAGGCCTAGTCAAATTCTGTTAACTCAAAGTTAAGTAAATCTAACAGACTAAACTGAATATATCAATTATTATCTTTCTTGCTCTCTGTGTCTATTTTTCTTGCTCTCTCCCTCTCTCTCTCTTTCTGTCTGTCTCTCCTTTCTTTATGCTTTCTCTCCCCCCCCCCTCTCTCTCATCCATCTCTCTCCCTCAGGCTCTGGAGGTGAGTGACCATTACCCGGTAGAGGTGCAGCTAAAGGCAAGCTCTGCCAGCCAGCAGGAATTATCCTTCCTCCTTCTCCTCTTCCTCATTGTCTTCGTCATTACCACCTCTACTTGATATATCATATATCATATGATATATCATATCATAATGTTTGGGTGTGTATGTGTAAAAGTGTGGGTGTGTATGTGTGTATGTGTGTGTGTCTCCTTCCTATCCCCTCCTAACCAGTATTAATGTTGGCAGCTAATTTAAAGTCAGCTTTAATGTTGGTGCCCTTCCCAAAATAGCTTTTACAATAGTTTAACAACATATTTTGTCTTGCCATCTCTAGAGTTAATCTAGTTTTAGTTGGCAACATCTAGGATCCTTTTTCAGTTTAGTTTTAGTCATCAATTTATTTAGTTTAGTTTAGCCTTTTTTCTTCTTAGAAAGGCAGTTCATAAAGTTTTAGGACTGTCACAGTGCATGGGTGCGAGCATGCATTTTTTAATAAGCTATTTTTTTAAAGTATTAAGGCCATCTTTACATGACATAATATATTAGTGTTGAGCACCACAGACTGAAACATTTTTAAGTGTATGATAATATTTTCAACAGTAGTGTAAAAAAGGAAGAGCATCTTTGTTTTGTGTTGTTTTAAAAATATAAGATAGGTAGCATGTTGTTTCTTTCATTTGGATTTTCAGTTCTTAGACTTCAGAATATAACAGTATTGTCTTCATTGTGGATTGTCTAGATTCAACTTTAGTGTGCGATTACACAGTAATTCCATCCACAGTCTTCCAAATGAACTGCTTTAAAGAAGTACTATATTAGCCATAGTTAATATTGCACCGAGTTGGAGTTTTTTTTCCAACCCAACTTTTTACTAATCATTGTGTCCAAAAGTGTTAGAATTTCCAATTTGCTACACATTTGTTTACATTACATTACATTACAGTCATTTAGCAGACACTTTCATCCAAAGCAACTTACATTGGAGCAACTTAGGGTTAAAGTGCCTTGCTCAAGGACACACTAGCGGTGGTGTCCCCAGGGTTTGCAGCAAATAGTAAATGTGTCTGTAAAATCTGTCTTTCTTGCAAACACTCACATACTAACTGTTTATGTAGCAACGCTAATAGAAACGTACAGCTACAGGTAGTAAGTAACAGCAAGTAACCTTGTTTGTGTACATGTTACCACAAAGCTGCCTAGTGTATTATGAAATTATAAAATATGTAGGAATAAGAAATAATCATGTGGCAAATCAATCATGCATATTCAAAGAAAATACTTTACTGCTTGTATTTTATTTATGTTTGAAATGATCAAGCCAATCAATTATGTACTTGATTTAAAAACAAAAACGCAATGAGTTTTAAAAGTGTAAGGGTTTCTTATTTTATTAAAAAGAAATTTCACTAGTGTTTTGTGCCGAATGTTTTTTCCATCTCACATGTTGTATAAATATTGGGAGCCGAAAGCAACAAAAACTCTTGTGAAATAGTCAAGCACACCAAGGGATGATTTTTTCTAGACGCTTAGATTATGTATTGGACAGTCGATTGAGAACAGTGTCTTGACATTTGTTTTCCCACAACTGTAATAGCAAGAGGTGAGGTGAACACCAATGTATTCAGCTCTCCTGACTCCTGACCCTTGACCCTTGACCAGTCACAAAGAAACAGATGGAAACACACCTCTTACATCTGTACCCCAGCAAGTAAATTTTTAAGCTTAGTCTTGTTAAGGTTCGACCCCTCCTCGGGTCACCTTCCGAATTCGTTGATGGCAAGGAAGACCACTCGGACACAAATACAATATAGAATGATTACTTTATTATGACACTTCTAAGAATTAATCAACACTCGTTTAATGCTAGAGATATAATTGTAAGCACACACAGAAGCTGAATATTTACCTTTTGCAGATATTTGACCCTAAGGGTAATATCGGAGAATGTATCAGAGCGGCCGCTGCTGGATCGATTCTAATTCTATTTCCCTTTCTCTCCCTCTCTTGTACTCTGGCCGCCCCCAGCCGTATCTCGTGAGCCCGATGGTGTGTCTCACCCCCCTGTATGTCCTGTTATTCAGTTTCCATGGTTTGCGTGTTCTCTTCTCTAGATATCGGCCAAGCAGACTACACATGACAATCAGCACAGGCCTCAAGGCTATTCTCACAACACCCTATTGCTGCAACCTAATAGTTAACTGTTTCGCTCCTGTCTAGAACAGGATACTATTCTACAGTCCACATAATAAAATAGGGTATTTGGCATGAAAAACAATACTTCGTTGTGTGTTGGTTTGTTTGCCAAAATTCTGTTGCTATAAAATCTTCAGCAGGACAATACAATCCTTCACAACAATCAGGTTTTCAAATGATATATTGTAGCATGCTTAAATTCCCTGGCCGCTGGCCTGCCTGGAATGTGATAATCTGTTACAATCTAATCTCTTTACATACATGACACAAAATATACTGGTGTTGAGAACCACAGAATGAACATTAGTATAAAAAAGCCATGGAAAAATTTAGAGAATCTGTGTTATTTCTTATTTTAAAACCATAATCCTGGTAGCATACCTTGTTTCTTTGCAGTTCTTAGAGTTAAGAATACTGTTGTCTTCGTTCTGGATTGTCCACATGTAGGGCCCATCAACTGTTTAGTGTGCATTGGCAAGAATCTGGCAATATAATACGTATCACGATACAGGGGTTATGATTTAATATATTGTCATATATTGCGATTCTGTAAGCAAGGCAATATAATGATTTTTTTCTAATCTTAGGAAATCTTTTTAGGTATATAGTATAGGCCTACTATATTACTTACCTCAAAGTATTTCTCTGTAACATACAACATCATATCGCCACTTTTTGTGCAATCTGAGCAAAGGAATTAACATTTGCCCATATCAATAAAAAATGCCTAATAATTAAAAAAAAAACATATGAAAAATGTATATATAATCAATACTCTGCTTTTCCGAATCGATACAGTGTCGCTTAACATAATATCGCAATACTCAAGTGAACCGATATTTTCTCACACTCCTACTGTTCAGTGTGCGATTACACAGTGTTTCCATCCACACTTTGTGAGGTTAACACCTAGGGTGGATCCAAATAGTAAAAAATAAATCCATATACATATATGTGTACTTCTCCTTAACCATGATGAAAAAACGCCAAGAGGTTAAGGAAAGACAGGAAGGAGATTTCAAAAGAACTTAGGAAAAGACAACTGTGCTGCACTGCGAATCCAACTGCACTTTAGGCTACATTGTTATGCGACGGGATGTCATTGACGTGAGTCTTCCGTGGTGAAACTATATGTCCTGAAAGTGGACTACTAAAAGCGCATCTTAGATAGTTCGCCCCGTCCATGTCCCCCCCAGGCTGTGGGGACAAGTGCCCTAAGCATTTAGAGAATTCGAAAAGCTCTTATCACGGCTACCACTTAGATACTTTCAGGTCATTTCACTCAGGAAGGTTTCAAACCAAAAAAGAGAATTCTACCATAGCTTAATTTATTCAGCTCTCCTGACCCCTGACCCGGCACTAAGAAATATACCTCTTATGTCTGTACCCCAGCAAGTAAGTTTATAAGCTTAGTCTACATAATAAAATAGGCTATTTGGCATGAAAAACGGTTCGTTGTGTGTTGGTTTGTTAGACAAAATTCTGTTGCTATAATATCTGCTGCAGGACAATACAATCCTTCAAAATAACCCATATCAGGTTGTCCACTAATATATTGTTGCACGCGAAAGTTCCAATGCCGCTGGCCTACCTGGAACGTGATCATCTCTTCTTCCTTGTTTTGAGCTCTTTTGTACATCACATTTCATTCTTTTAAATTTTTTGTGTCTCCTTGGCTCTCCCCATTTACTGTCTAGGGTCGTGATCATAGACATAGATACGTAGAAACTGTGTCTACGGTCATGATCATAGATGTACATAGAAACTGCCGTACATAGATACTATGTCTAGGGTTCAGATGACCGTGATGCTTTCTCCATCTCCACGCGTCTAATGTCTCAGCCACCAATTGTTTGTTACACATCCTCAAAGTGGGAGAAAGGTATTCACATATATCCTTTGGCCAGCATGGTAAAAAAATAAGGATAGTTTGAGGACTGCAGATTCAAAAACTTGGCCTTATGAATTACTTAATTGTCTATACTTATGTGCATTGGAGGAATTTAGATTTAAAAGGTGAAGCACAAATCTTCAATCACCCAGCAAATTACACCCCTGCGTCTGTGGGCAAATCACATTCACGTCTCATGTTTTTCATGTACAGATGCCACAGCAAGTAAAACTGTGTGTGCTGCGCCACTGATTCAGAATTTGGAAACCCCTGCTTTCGCTTGATTTTGTACTTTCTATGAATTTTCAGGAGAATTGACTCTGTCTCATTTACCAATTCATTATTCAATCAATAAACCCATGTAAGGTTCTGATTAGTCATCTTTTTTTATTACAGAGACGTTTTTAATGTAACCCAAAAAAATAAGGATGTGAAATGTTGAGTGGACAGAGGTCAGTCTTAACAGCTGTTTTATTGGATTCACCGCAGCAGGACAACACGTGACCACGTCCAGGGTCTCCATCATCACGGAACATTCACAACTCAAAATAATTTAAATAAATAAAAACTAACAAAATCAATCATTATTCTCCCTTTTCACAATGAATATATTCCAGTGCTTATGGTTCAAGTAACTTGTAGAAAGAAATTTCCTGTTGGACCAATGCAGCTTAAAGTGAGTGTAGCTTAAGACAAACATATTGAAACATGTTCAGTGTCGTTAATATATTTCTTTCCTTTGTCAACATGATTATCAATAAACGATCATCCGATATTATTTATCCCTTTAGCCATAATATTTACTTATCGGTCAGTAGTAACAGTTAATTCCCAGGAAACAGCCATAGACATCTAAAATTCACATTATAGCTAATCACACACTAGCACTACTGTAAACACATACACACACAACAAAGCACAAGTCAAAAAAACAAATAGTTCCAAGCATAAATAAAATAAAAAAAAATCATATGCTTCATATAAGTTTCTATATATCTTTTTTTTGTACAATTATGTCTTGGGAAATGTTTCATTGATGTTTCATGTTTCATTACCAGGGAACATTTCTCATGATGGATGGAATGTTGAGAGGGTCAACAAAACCAAACCGCACACAATGTACACTAACATTCTCTCTACTCTTCACACAGACTCTGTGGTCCTGACAAGTGGAGTTTCTATGGAAACCCAGTGGAGTTTTCTTTGTAATTCCAGGGGTGTCTCTTTTAACCCCCTTCCCAGAGTTGTCTGTTATATTAAAGGTCGACTGTCTGGTAACGGTATGGTTTGTACAGGGACCTTTATTACTCTGATCATTAGTGTTAACTTTTACCTTCTCAGTGCTAATGTTTAGACGGTAAACACACACATACATAGAGTTGCAGTAGTGCAGACCCCATCAAATATCCCTCTCCAGACCCTTTTAAATAATGACAGTACTTTGTGTAGGATACTACGAAGCCACAAATGGAAAATGAGTAGTACCGTAGAAGTTGTAGTGCCTACAAGATCTACTGTCAAACACATGAATAGAGAGAGAGAGGGAGGGAGTGGAAGAGAGAGAAAGAGAGAGAGAGAGAGAAAGACGAAGAGGTAAAGAGAAAAACAGAGAGAGAGAGAGAGAGAGAGAGAGAGAGAGAGAGAGAATGAAAGGAAGAGCTAGAGAGAGAAGGATAGACCAATGCATTGCATAAGAGAATGGGGCAGAAAGAGGGATTGCAATTTAAAGAATAAAGTACACGCTGTCTTACGCACAGGGCATGGAAGGTGTGTATGTGTGCATGTGTGTAGGTGAAAGTAGTGAGATGTGTGTGTGTGTGTGTACTGTAGGGGAACGTGTGTTAGTCGGTCTGGGGCACGGAGATGGCTTGACCCTTGGGGTCGTCGAAGCGGTCCATGGTGCGGAGCTGCATGATCATGTGTAGGCCGTAGGTGAGCACTAGGACCATGAGGAGGCTGGTGACCAGGCCCATCCAGATGCCGGGGGTGAAGAAGCCGGCGCAGTCACTGGCGTACGAGAACTCTCTTCCTGTAACGTTGAAGCCCTGGACCTAAAAAGAGAAGAGGGGTGGAAAGAGGTGAAGATGGATGGATGGATGGATGGATGGAGAGACACCAATAAATATACCATACCGTACATTTGTATAAGCGCAGAGCACCAAATTAACCCTGACAACTTTATGGAGGATTACACTGGACGGTAAGGCCGTCAACTACCAACAGCCACTTAAGTGCTTTTAGGGATAAAATATTATCCAGTCGTAGAAACTGCGCAGAAACGCTGACCAAAAAAAAAAAAGTCCAGATTATGACAGTTATGATTCAAAATGATCCAATCACACGCTCACCTGAAAGTCCTCGAAAGAGACCCTCCACTGATTGGCCGGATCTTTGGAGTTGCGGGGGACGAGGGCGGGCCAGCGGAAGCTGGTGACGGACTCGCAGCGGTAGGAGTACTCCGCGGGCGCGTACACGGAGCGGCTGCCGTTGAATGTGGCCTTGGTGCCGTCGTACTCCAGCTCCACCTCGTCCAGAGAGAACCAACGCCGCGCAGACACCTTGTAGTGACGCTGGCTCATCGCAAACCTGGACACAGACACACAGACACACACACATTTGTTTGGATCCAAATAGGTGAATGGTATTAAAACATTTTAATAGCACAGTATCATACATAAATACGTTAGTGGTCTACTCACATAAGTTTGAAGGTGCGATGACCGAGGACATTCTCATAGTTCAAGACCAGTCTATGAGGAGGATGGTAGAAAGACATTATATCACATGGATATAGACACATATCCCAACCCTCATAGACACACACTCTAACCCTAATAGTTCAGAACAGCAGAAACATATTGTCTCAAATGGATAGATAGATACTGTACCAATCACTCAGAACTGAGCAATATAAAGCTACTAGTAGAGAAAAAAAACATTATAGACTTCATAGAGAGCCACCATCCAATCAGATTTCACTCTAATCTTAATCAAACTCACCTTGTTCAGCTAATCAAGTTCTAATTACTGCAAGTAGGTCAAATCAAATCAAATGAACGACGGTTTATTTGCAATAGGAGGGGCCCCTACCGGGACTTGGAGCGGTCGCAGCTGGAGCCCTCCATCCTGGGGGTGACCCCTTCTCCGAAGGTGGAGGGGGTGAGGTCGTGCTGCTCCCAGCGCCCGCCTCGTAGGATGCTGACTGACAGGTTTCGGGCCCAGAGCAGGATGCAGGTGGACTCTCCTTCCTGGAGACCAGAGGGAAACACTCTCTAAGCCAGCATCATTTGAAAGACCTGTCTTTCACATTGGAAGGACTTTTAGGAGACAGGGAGAACATGAGGGGGCCGAGTCAAAAAAAGTCTCTTAATCAGTATAATCCCAGACCTGTGATTTACAATAAGAGGACTTTTCATAAGTGTGACTACATGTTTTCTACCCGCCCACCAATCAAAAATGTCGAACCCTTTTAAATCACTATATGTACATTATTGTTTATAATATATGATAAGGATATTTGACAGCGGTGGTTGTACCTTAAACTCCACAGGAGCGTAAACGTTTCCTTTCTCCTTGATCCTGCGCTCCCTCTCCTTGTCCTTCTCCCGGTCCCTCCACTTCTGGCCTCGGGCCTGCAGCAGGGAGCGCCCTCCCCCCACACTGGCCTCCAGAGACAGAGACGCCACCTCCTAGAAACAGAGAGAGAGGGAGGGTAAGAAAGAGAATGAAAGAGGCCAGAGAAAGAAGGTAAGAGAGAGAGAGAGGAGAAGAGAGAAAGGAGATGAAAGAGAGAGAGAGAGTAGACAAGCCAGAGAAGGACAGACGGAGAATGTGACAAGATGAGACGAGACGAGAAAAAAAGATAAGTGACAGAGAGGTGATTCATCCAAGTACAATGAACAATAAATAACCCAATTTAAGCCCCCAAACAGCAGGTCCCTTACCCGCGAGGGGCGCAGCGCGGTGTAAATGGCCGTGTAAGGGACCGACTGAGTCTTCATGATGCTCAACACCTGTCCTATCACCTCATCTAGGACAAGAAAGGGAGATTAATAGGGAGCTGAGGATGTCACATTTAAAATAAAATCTGAACCAGGTATCAACCAACAACGCGGACACTAACAGAATCCTGACAATGTTTGCGAGTGTTTGTGAAGTCATCCTACCCTGGGAGTGAAGAATATTTACACATTTTAATTAGAGGTGACTAGAAAACGATCGTTTAGAGTTATCATGTCTCAGTGTGCCTGTGTAACCGTCTTTCGTTTTTTATAAGTTATTGTACCTCTTCTATTGTCATTATACAAGTGTGTGTTCTTTGGGTAATTAATGGCCCAATTGTAAAAGAGATTTCATCTCAAATTGTGCTCTCAAATTGTTTGTTTTTGTTTAAAAATGTGACACACTCACCGTTTCCACTGAGAACCTCTTTAGCAGACATCATATCAGCCCTGCCACCAACCGACACACAAACAAACCGCCCAACCAGAGAGGAAGCATTGATTATTACACAGAGCCCCATCACACACTCACTTATAGCCCAGAAACTCAAGAGGGACCTCAGATATAAATAACAACAGAAATCAATAGAGAATAACATCATTAGACAGAAAAGCACAGATATATAAATTTTTACAAAGATAACAGGAAAAAACTGAGAACTAGGGCAGAACTATTAACTGTGTTTGTGGGTGAGCATGCATAAGCACATAGTGTGTATTTATCATGCTAAATTTGGGGGAACATGATGGTGTGTGTGTGTGTATGTGTGTGTGTGTCAGTACCCAGTGCCATAGGGCAGCCTGAACACAAGCAGAGCAGGGGCAGAGGCGTTGAGTCTCAGCTGGCTCAGCGTCTCAGGGTCCATGTACAGAGGGGAGGTGTCCAGCTGGTCCTGGAGCTGACCAATCACAGCATTGGAGGCAGGCCAGGACACAGCAGGAAGCACCAACGGGGAGGGAGAGGAGAACAGAGCTCCCTGGGGACAAAAAAAAAGAACACGTTTTATATATATATATATAAATAAATAACTGGCCTGATTTTTAGAGTCTTCTTAAAAATGTTTGTGCTACCATGACTAAACATGATGTGCATATTGATCTTCACATTGTACACCCTCAGGCAAGTAGCATACGCTCACAATGTGGGATGGGGGATGAGTAATGAGACTGGGCTTACCTCCAGGTTGGGGAAAGCACTGTCCTGCTTATTGCCAAAAGCTCCAGCATACATGGTGAAGTCCTCTATACTCATCTAACAGACACATAAGCAGAGGGAAAAGTAAAACCCTGTTAATGATAAAGTATAATAGTATAACTACTATTACTACTACAACTACTACTACTACTACTAATAATAATAGTGAAAAGTCTATCCTTCCTCTCCAACTTTCAGCCTCTCAGATAAAAAAAACAAACTAGGAAGCTCACATTAATAAACAAACTTATTTTGTATGGGGCTGTGCACCTACTCCTCACCCTTGATTGTGTGTGTGTGTGTGTGTGTGTGTGTGTGTGTGTGTGTGTGTGTGTGTGTGTGTGTGTGTGTGTGTGTGTGTGTGTGTGTGTGTGTGTGTGTGTGTACCTTGTCCTGCAGAAAGAGCAGCACATTCCTTGGAGCAACATTAAGGGCTTTCACCAGATAGGAGCCGAGCTGTTCACTTCCTACAATGTGACCTGCTGTAGGGGGCTTCTGCGATGGCAGAGAAGACCTAGCAGGTATTCAACGGGACATAAATATATAAATAAACATTGACATTGCAGAAAGAAATGCTGTATAACACATACAAGGTAGGAGGTTCGCCGGTAACACATACAACACAACGTGAAAAATACAATCAAATTGCACAACGAATAGTTGACGTTTTGGCCTAATTTTTGATTCAATAAAGGACATGGCAAAGCAGGAAAATAAGCTGTTAATGACGGCTGGCTGGCGCAATCCGTTGGCTAGGCCATCTGATCTGGTGTCGTGATGATAGCCTGACTATACCTACTGCATGTATGACTGGCGAACAATATGCAGAATGAAGCATATAATGGAAAAACCCTGCACAACTAACATCATCATCAATCAAAAAATTTTTCGTAACATCCAGAGATGACAGCACGAGATGCTAACCCTTTACGTTGTAAGCTAGCTAACCATTAGCTAGCATACAGTATTAAATGTCTGCAACCGAAACAGTGACCGGAAATAAATTCAAAACAGTCTTACCCTTCACTTGTCCATAGCATAAGGGGAACCTGCTCTTCACAGTTCCCGTTGTTAAAAATTGTGAAAAAAACTGTCAAACACACTGAGATGCGACTAAGGACTCGCATCTTTGTGGTCGCCATCTTCGGGGGTTCTCTGACAGGTGACGTCAAGGATCACGTGCCTGATTCCACTTTCATGAAGCCGCTAGCGTCCTTCATCCCAACAATATTAACCCAGGCCAAATTCTTCGTACGCCAAACATGACCTATATTAGGCATACGCTTATGTTCATTTAAAAGTCTAAATAACGCAAATCCAGTAACAATAAGAAATGGGAAAACACACAAGAGCTCTGCAAACTATATAATAAGTCCAAAAAAATTTGAGAATTGATCATTACGCAGAGGAACTTTGAACATGGACAGGGGCATTGAACACAGGAACTGCCACTGCCATCATACATCATTGAATAGTAAAAGAGCTGTATAAAGTTTGATAAAGAATGATGGTATAACGAAATTATGAATAGATAAACTGTGTGTCTGTGTACTATCGACCTTGAAAAATGGTAGGCTAATTCAATCTAATTTACCCACATATTCCTGTTCAAAAACACATTTGGTGTTAATATGTCGACCTGGAACCAGTAGGACCACTATATACAGGAGTTTGGATGACGGTGGGTGAAAGCCTGAATGTACACAGAGAGCACACAACGTCAACATCAGAGGAGGATCAGCTGGAAGTAGGCCTACATCGTACGTAAACTATAGCGGATTGGACATGGTTGATTGCAATGATTGATTGATTGATTGATTGATTGACCGACTGATTGATTGATTGATTGATTGCTAGGCGTGAGAAGCTCCTTTCTTTCATGTTGAACAACGGTCTTATAAACATCCAATTGAATTTCTTAAAACGCAGCACTCAGTTTAAATAGCCACTGCCATTGATTTACCCTCAAAGCAAGTTATAGTGACGCTCCACCAAGTTTAACGTCTCCGTCCGGTTCACTGGTAATTACAGTTCATATTCTTTGATACTTTTGAGTCGACTATATAGTGGTTAGTCCGCTTTATTCTGAAGGAACTCAGTTATTAGACTACTTACCGAATCCAGGCACGACAGAATTGTGGATTTAATCTGTATGTAACATACATCTACAAAATTTTAACACAGCCCGGTAATGCTCCTTTTGTTCTCTCGTATAAACTACACTTTATGCTGGATGTTGTAGGCCTAGTGTTGACCGGAGGCCTATACAATTATTGAACATGCCACTTAATTGGCGGTGCTTGCATTTGACATTCGCAACTGAGCAGCATTGGTTTGGAAATTGATGGTCTGCCTAAGCACTCCTAATGACTTGTAATTGTGCCACGCTAATGTAGGCTTACTTTGTTTGAGGTGACTGGTCCACTGGAGACCAGCTAGATGGCCACTTCGTTTTCTGTCAGTCATTTGCAGTGTGGTGGTTTGTGGTTCTAGTACGAAAAAATAAGTCAAAAATTACATCTTGTGTTTTGACAGGGGTCTAGTTTAAAAGGGACAGATAAGAAATAAAAGTCCGTAGTGTTGACCAGCAAGTCAAGCTTGATTTTCATACCACAGGCCAGCATGATGGACGTGTCCTGCTTTTCATTACGGAGAATGTCGATCTGAGAAATGCCGACAGACTATACAATTGACGAATGTCGAGCGCAATTTAGACACACTGAAATTTTATTTTTACAAAGAATTTATGTCCCATCATGCCAACTACTCAGACCAGAAAGGGTTATGACCCCATTGAGTTCAGTCACCCACCTCCCACCTTGTCCAGAGGGGAAAGTGCAAATGGCATACGGATTGCTAAAGGTGGTGACCTAGGGAGGCGTGTGTACTCATTAAATGAATGGCATTAAGTCAGTTTCTTCATTACAGATATGTGGTATTCCTGGCAGTAGAGTCAAATTTAGTTTAAGACTACTGGAGACACTTTTGCAGCCATGGCGCTTTTTACAGCATTAATGGTTGCTGCTGTTCTTCAAACTGTGACGTCACGCTTCCTAAATGAAAGGTGTGTATGCTGACTGGTACATTACATTTAATTTGCTTGAAGCTGTAGAGCACCCGCTTCCCCATTTTTAACCATACCTAGCTAAATCCTTTTTGGCCTCTCTTTCTCAGCATCTATATGGTGACAGCCAGTTCTGAGATGGTGGGGGGAACCTCCAAGACGTTGTGTGCTCAAATCCAGGGCCCCACTGAACCCATCTCCCTCACTTTGACTTTGGACACAGGGACAGCCAACATCACCATACTAAAGAGAACGGTCTTGGAGGACTTCTATGAATGTGTCCAATTTAAGGTTAGACTGGTATAGAGGCACTTGGATGTGTTCTGTGAGAAAGCACTTTGTTATGGTGGAAAGTTTACTCCCTAGCACATTTAAGTGAGTAGGTAAATCATATCGTGTGATTGATTTAATACAGTTTTAAAAAGTGTACTGAATGTGTTAATTTTAACAGAACGTTAATTAAAAATAAACTGACCCTGAAAATGTCTCGTTCATTCTAACTTTCTGTCTGTTGCAGGTCCCTACTGTCGTCTCTGATACCGTGACAACCCTCCGTATGAGTATTAAAGGAAAGTGGGATTCTATGAACAAGGAGAGCAAGATCCTCATCAGACCAGCTGCTTTTATCAACATCATTCAGACCGACAAACCAATCTACAAACCAGGACAGACTGGTAATTAGAACAGATCTATTCTTTGCAATAATAAGCCATGGTTAATATGCTTGCAAATGGTAAAAGCAAGTTAAGATCTCGTCATTCTGTATTTTCAGAGAAATGTTCATGTACACCTCCTTTCCCACCAAAAAACAACTGACATATTGCACAACGTACAAATTACAATGCAAACTCTTTTTTTACAGTGCTATTCAGAATTGTGTCTCTGGATTCCAGGTTCTTACCTGTAAATAGAAAGGTAAGTTTTCTGAAGTAAATATGATTTGAGCATTATTTCTTACATTTTCTGATTTCTTAATTAGGAGTAAGAATGGGTCACATTTGGTATAAGGGGTTGTTTAACTAAAAGTGTAACTCGTTTTGGAAAGATGTGTGAAACGGAATTATATTAAGCACATATTGGTCTATTTCCAAGTCGACCTACTATTTGAGGGCGTTTGACTGCACATCCTAATAAAACACGATAAACGATTGTTATTTTTTCTTTCAGTACAAAACTGTGGAACTTCAGGTAATTAACAAGAGTTTAACTGCAACAAATACACAACACTAGCGAGTGACAACTTTTGAAACGTATCCAGATTTTTTACAGTCTCTTAAACATATCACTTCTAAAGCATAATGCCCAGCTGCCTTTGTAATTGTGTAGGATCCAAACTCTAATCGCATCGCCCAGTGGTTGGATAGGATTCCAGTCAGTGGAATTCTGGATCTTTCCCATCCCATGCCTCCAGAGGCTGCACAAGGAAGCTACATCATTACGGCGTGGAATGAGGATGGCATGCAAACGTCTTACACCTTTGACATCAAAGAATATGGTCTGTTTGTAATATCCCCCAGGACTAATGCAATTGACTTTCTCGTACAATAGTTGGTCAAGAGTCTACAATTTGTAGTTTAATTCCTATTTTTCAACATTCTTTTAGTTTTGCCCAAGTATGAGGTCACTGTTCAGCTGCCCAATGTCATCACAATTCTGGACACCAAAAGCCCAGTGAGAGTTTGTGGCAAGTAAGTGCCTAATATAATGTGGACTATCAACTCAGCCAGTTGTGTCTTTAGAGTTCCAAGATGCCAGGAAAGGCCTTTGAATGCACTGTGATCCCATAATATTACTTGTCTTAAAGGTTTAGTCAACTTCCTGGGGAGTCTAAATTAATCTAATGTCAAGTCTTGTTTTTTATTCAATACCGTTGTCTTTTTAATGTTTAGAACTTGGTCTTCAAAGGAAGTTGTCATGTATTTCTAATCTTGCTAATTTAAAAAAATCTTTTTGCTAGGTTTAAATTTTTTTTATTTTAAATGTAACTTGACTATGGACTGGTGTAGTACATACTCTTGGGGAAGAGTGCAGATCTCTTGCTACAGTATTTCATTGTTACTAACTGGCTTAATCGTTGAAATACTTATTGACAATTTATGTATCTTATTTCAACCAGATACACGTATGGGAAACCGGTCCTTGGCTCAGTCCGTGCTACAGTGTGCAGAAAAGCCTATCAATGGTACTCAAAAGATGAACCACGTTCACTTGACATCTGCAGGACTTTCAAGTTGAAGGTATGTCTGCTATAGACATGAGCGCATTCTCACAACCCTTAAATGCTTTTAGGTTTAAACAGAGCCTGAGTATTGTGTAGTTTAAACAATTGAGCATTATGAAAATATCTTTACACCTCTTTTGGAATCTTTGCCCTTAAGCAGAACCGTGGACTTGTGTGCACCAACCAGGCACTACTACGTTTTCCAGGGTGGAGATTAAAGCCAAAATCTTAATAGCGTTTTTCCAGTTTTTATTTTAATTTTTTTACCAACTGAAAAAAATAAATAGCACTTGGCATTGAAATTTGTAAAAAATTTTATAAAAATGTATGAAGTAGTTCTAGTTAGAAGTACTTTGTTTTTGTGGCCAAATTAAATGCCCTGTAGCTTGGAGATTATATATTTTACTGCTGAATCGTTTTATTTCTAGACCGACAAGAGCGGTTGTGTTTCTCAAGAGTTGGCTGTGATGGACTTTGCTCTGACTGACACACGGTATGAGAACATCTTCACGGTGGAGGCGGAGCTGGAGGAGATTGGAACTGGTAAGATACCCCTTCTATACAACCCCTGGCTTATGTACAGCAATATATTTTGTTGAACAAGATCATGGTAGAGCATTTATTTATTTTGTTACTATTATACAACTATACTATGTTAAATGTTTGCCCAGAAAGCAGCACCTAAAATGTTTTCAAGTTGTGCTAGCTTTCCATTAATATTTTTATATATGTCCTGTTAACCTTTGACCCTTTACTGTGTTATTTCTAGGGGTCATTATAAAGGGCAGCGGCACGGCCAGCCTCTCAGATGTCATAAGAACGGTGACCTTTGAGAAAGCTCCCTCGGTGTACAGACCTGGGATCATGTTTACGGGCCAGGTGATTATACGTTATTGAGCTTCCTTAAATCTAATCCGATATAATTGGTATTACATGAAACCAACACGTCACAGTGCATCTTAAAATGCTATGTGTATGTCAGGTTTCTATTAGATTACTTCTACCTCCTTTCTTGGCGTGCGTGTGATGGAGGGACAGAGTCCAGCGCTATGTCTGCCGTATTCTGGTTCTATCCTCAATCACTCGTACATCACTAATATTGGTATCCGAGCACTGTACCCTAATTTGCTGAGGAACAGCATGCATGCCAGGAAGCAAAGACTGTTGTCCAGACGTCTCACTCAAACACGAGTGCTATGTGTCTTCTGAATGATCGTGTTCTCTCTAGTGGTGTGTTGCTACGGTAAAATCTCTGTGTGGGGTTAGGGTTTCTGAGAAACCTAAACGGTGGACTTCAAATTGGTCACATTTCTCCGAACTGGGAGACAGTGGCTGCTGAATACTTAAACTCAAGTGACCAGTGTTTCCGGTGCCATTGATTTAGTTTCCAACTCTACTTTGTTTTCTTTCCAGGTGAAAGTGACTGGTCCAGACTCCTCTACCGTGGCTCACGAGTTGGTCTATGTGGTGGCACAGAGTGGCAGCAGTGTGCTGGATAACCTGATGCTCACCACAGACCACGAGGGAATGGCCTCCTTCTCCCTGGACACTTCCCTGTGGATGGATGGAGTGTCTGTACAGGTGGACTTTTGTAGACTCTAGTTTTCCTGACCTTATGATTTTATATTTTCCAATCGCTTATGTAAATCACATTTATTTTGCTTTTCTCTATAATGTGTAGGATATAGATTGCTAAAACAGTTCTAACACCCTACTCACAGGCTCACTTCAGGCACAATGAGAAGGTAGAGCCGTACGTGCCTTATCTTCGTAGACCCGGATACTTGTCAGCGTACCTCTCTCTCAGTCAGTTCTACTCTGAGAGCCGGAGCTTCGTTCAGATCCTACCAGAGGACGGGAAATGGAAGTGTGACACAGACGCCAAGGTGCACGCTCAGTACATCATCCAAGGACAGGGGCTAAAAAAGGGCTTGAACTTCTTTTACATGGTAATTAAATTTTGGTCATTAAAATGAAGCATACTGTAATGAACATTTAAAGTTATTCAATTTGATTTTACGCTGTTCTAGATTGGGAGGTGCTACAAAGTAATCCTTTCAACAAGTGAATCTTAATCTTTTCACCAACTGGTCTTATCTCCTAGGTGATGTCGAAAGGCAGTGTTGTTCAACATGGCCAGCTCCAAGTCTCAGTCAAAGGAAAAGGTACATCATTGACTCAAGTCACTTTTAATCTACATGCATTTGAATCATGACTTATCAACTGACCTTTCTTGTCACTCCTTCCCACTTCTTTTTATAGAAAACAAAGGGGTTTTGACCTTCTCCCTCGACAACATGGCTGACTTGGCACCAGTAGCCCAGGTGGTGGTTTACACATTGCTGCCCAGTGGAGAGGCTGTAGCTGACAGTGTGGACTTCCCCATTCAGCCATGCCTAAAGAACACTGTAAGAAGATGACTGTCAAGGAAGATCCATTTTTCACACTATGCACATATGTATAACCAGCTGCAGCCAGCCCAGAAAATGCTGGGCTTGCTGGTTAAATTTAATCTAGTTACCTTTCATTATACATTTAGGACAAATGTATGTAAAGGATGACCAACTACATAAACTTTGGAAATAAGTGGCAAATGCTGGCAGCTGAAAATGCAATAACATTAAACCCCTTGTGCGTCTTTCCACCTGTGCACAGGTGTCTCTGAGCTTCTCCTCAGTGCAGGCCCTTCCAGCAGAGAAGACCTCCTTGACACTGCAGGCCTACCCAGGCTCCCTGTGCTCCGTTAGGGCAATCGACCAGAGCGTCCTGCTGCTGCAGAAGGAACCAGAGCTTAGCGTTGACTCTGTATGTATCACAATAAATCTAAATATTCCAATTTAATTAACTAAATGCTGAACCTAATGAGCTACTTTAGTAATAAAACAAAAAAGGGTTCTTTCCCGCAAGTGTTTCGAGTGTTCAGCAACATACTTTGTCCATGTCTCAGGTCTACAATCTGCTACCTGTGCAGAGGCTGGATGGTTACCGCTATGAAGTGCAGGATGATGAAGATCATCCCTGCCTGCATCCCATCTTTGGGTGGATGACCTTCTGGAGACCCTTCTATAACAATGATGTTTACACAATGTTTAAAGTAGGATCCCAGTTCAACATTGCAGTTATGTTCAGTTTTTATAGAATGTTGAGTTGCATGATCTTTGCTTTCATCAATTTCTAACCTCTAATGTCCCCTACCAATGTTTTAGAACATTGGCATGAAGATCTTGACCAACTCAATTGTGAAGAAATTGAGTGAGTGCAAACCAAGGCCCATGCTTGGTAAGTATCTAAAAGGGAATAATTGGCATATTATGGTTCTATATAGGGGAATATTGTGTGTTATGCTTCTAATGTCTGCTGAGGATCCATACAAATAGAAGCAGCCCCACAGCCGGGTCTCCCGAGCAACAAACCAGAAGTGTCAAACCCAGAGGCGCCCAAGAAGACTGTTAGGACGTTCTTCCCTGAGACCTGGATCTGGGACCTGCTCCCTGTTGGGTAAAGCACCAAAGATTTAATCCAAAATAGAGTGCGCTAAGTCTTTACTGTGCCACCAAAGGACATGGTAGCCAATCAACACTGAACAATGGGCCTCTTTGTTCAGCCCGTTCAGAGTGACTTAACTACATTACAATAATCAAATATGTGCAAGGCAGATCCACATTTGTGGATCTCTTTACTTGTCCAAAGGTGTTAATGCGGAACTACTACCCCCCCCCCCCCCCCCCCCCCCCCTAGATAGTCTTTTGGTAACATTACTGACAATTGCTCGTAATTAGACAGGCTGTTACAAATGTTATTAAAGATCTGATTTTGCAGACATTTTTGTATTGTAAAACAGCACTTGTAATAAATTACAAGTTTGATTAATGTTAGAGTTGTTGCTGCACCCTATATAATTTTATTTTCATCCTACCTCCAGAAAGACTGGCTCAGTGAGCGTGGAGAAAACGGTCCCGGACACCATCACTAAGTGGGCAGCGGGGGCCTTCTGTACTTCCCCTGCTGTGGGTCTGGGTCTGGCCCCTAACGTGGGCCTCACTGCCTTCCAGCCCTTCTTTGTGAGTCTGACCCTGCCCTACTCCGTCGTCCGTGGAGAGTCCTTCACGCTCAGAGCCACGGTCTTCAACTACCTTTCTACCTGCATCTATGTAAGAGGGGGGGCCTTTTCAACTCTATTGAATAGATCACAATAACATGGGATTTAATTTGTAAATTGAATTGAGCACAACGTTTTGGGATGAACTTTAAGACTTTTTTTTTAATGTATTTTTTTTTTGTACCCTGTGCTGCAGGTGAGGGTGACTCTTCCCAATTCAAAGGAGTTCACCAGCAGGGAGTGTGATGGCTGCAAGTACACCCTGTGTCTGTGTGGAGGGGAGAGCATGACCTTCAGTTGGATCATCACCCCCACCTCATTGGGTGAGCGCTCAATGTGTGCTCTAATTGGCTAATGGCAGCATAAAGTGAAATATTTAAAGAAATTAACAGAGCAAAGGGTAGGCATTGAAGAAAATGCTTGTGTCTAGATGTTGTAGGGTTTCTGGTTCACTACTTATGTGTAAACTACTCTTTATCAATTAATTCATAAATTAATATTATAATCGATCAATTTGATATTAAATAATTAAGGGGGCACCACCCAAAGATTTAAGCTTATTGCATGGCTCGATGGGAAACCAGGTCTGATTTGGCATTAATTTAATAAGTAGGCCTAGTTGAAGTTTTAGTCTCAACTCTGAAGTAGTGACGTTCTAAGTTACGAGAATAAATGATTGTATGGAAACGAAGATATGACACAGCTGGGATTGGTTGCAAAGCAATTCTATTTATTTACTAGTCTAAAACACATGAAAATTACAGTACTACAAAGAATGACTAAATGATGACATTAGCTACTAACCACTTTAGTTTATTAAACATACACAGTATAACAGTTGCAATATTGATAAATTATGGCAAGCATAACTCATCAGAAATTGTCTAAGCTTTAGCATTCAACGCTCAACGTATGATAAGCATGGGTTACGTTACTGTGAGAAGAAAGGCGGAGCTGTGGCTCACGGATTGGTTTTATTAGCTTGTTGTTGTGGCTGGAGCCAGTTTGAGAAGTCCGTGGTTCCTTTGGTAAAGTTCTGAAAGTTAGTTCCTTGTTTGAATAAACATGGAACAGCAACGTGGGTTTTTTGGTCTTTGACGTGTTAATCGTGCGCTGGTTCAGTTTGAAAGTGTGCAAGGTTTTCCGGCCTTGTAGTGAGGAAAAGGCCTAAAATCCTTTGTCCAAAGAGTTGCTTGCAGACACGTGGTCAAAGAATAAGTTGGGTGCAATTTTTATCAACCCGTGTAACGCAGGTCGGCCTTCCCAGGTTACGTGTGGATCTTAAAGCCACGTTTCCTGGTTCGAAAATCTATTTAAGCTAGCCACCTTTTGGACACCCCTTCTCAGACTGAGGTCACCTGATTGACCACTGGTCAGGGACTAGAGGTGTAAATTATCTCACTGTATGAGATGGGTTTTAAGCTTGATTAGCTCAAATCATTTTCTTTCTATTTATACCTGTATGCTAAGAATATGTTCTATATAAACGTTTGCAAAGTTTACAAAATATCATGGTGGACATTTGGATACCAAACATGACTAGGCTTATGTTAGTTAGCTTAGTAAAACAATACAAAATATATAATTATTACAAAATACAAACAATTGATGTTACAATTTCTTCTCATTGTCAATGTCCAATAATTTAATTGATTGTTCCTTTGCGACAGTTTCTTAATCCCAATTCATTATTCCAGCCATTCCAACTGCTACTTTAAGGATTTGAGTTAAGGTTTTATGACCCTTTGTGTTGAGACCATGCTTCGACTCTCTGGAATGAGGGGGATGGTTTGAGGATTGGTTTCCCTACAATGTTCAGTGACATGGAACATGTCTTACGACTTTCTAGATGTGCAAGCTGATGTGGGTTTTATATATTTTTTAAACAAGGTGAGTTCAGCTTGACGGTGAGCGCTGAGGCTGTGAAAACTAACGCCCTGTGTGGGAACAAGGTGGTCACTGTCCCAGAGAAGGGACGCATGGACACAGTCATTCAGACTCTGCTGGTGGAGGTGAGGTCTGCTCCAGTGGCTTTTTTTTTTTTTTTTTTTTTTTAAAGCTCTTATCCATTGAAGATCAAAGACTAGATCTAGCTTTCATTGTGTCAGTTGAGCTTTTGGTCTAACTTTTCTTCACCCCTCAGGCTGAAGGCACGCCAGTGTCAGTCACCTACAACGCTCTCCTCTGTCCTGCAGGTCAGAACCTCCTGTTCTATCAGGACCCTCAATAACACTGACTAAGTAGGAGGGCTGTATGTGTTCCTTGTGAATACAGCTAGAAATGCAAAACTATGCAGGGTGGGGGATGGGATATTTCTTAATGGCACAGTTTACCTTGCACTTTGGTGTTCATGTATTTGCTGTTTGTTTCTAGAGGGACCTGCTGAGAACACACTATCTCCCCAGCTGCCTGAAAAATATGTAGCTGGTTCTGCAAATGCCTTCGTCTCTGTACTGGGTAAGTAACAGTTCAATCATAGAGGAATCATTAAGAAATTCTTAACTTTCTGACATTGGTTGTCAAATCTGTTCATGCTCTCCCCATGGGCTTGTTTTTCTTCCAGGGGATGTAATGGGTCGTGCGATGAAGAACCTGGACAGTCTACTGGCCATGCCCTATGGCTGTGGAGAACAGAACATGCTGAGGTTTGCTCCCAACATCTACATCCTTAACTACCTCAAGAGCACCGGGCAACTCACCCAGTCAATCCTGGATAAGACTACTGTTTTCCTGCAGAGCGGTGAGGCCTTGAAATACTATTGCCTAAATTTTTCCTTAGGTCACATACTACACATGATGCCTCTGAGTAAGTTGAACAGTCACAAAATCAACTTATGTCAGTCTGTCTTATAAGATGGACAATTTCAATTCTAAGTGTCTGGTTTAACACAAATTATGTAATCCAAACGGATGTTTTACGTAGAAATGTTAGGATAATAATTGAATATTTACTATTTCATAGCACATTCATACACAAGTCATTAGATTTTATTGTTTAGATGTATATTAGGATGGCTGTCAACATACCTAGCTGCTGTTGCGGGACAGGTCTTAAACCGTTCCCAGTTGTCTTAGAAAGTAATCAGATCAAACTTCTCTTTTTATTTTCAGGCTACCAGAGGGAGCTCAACTACAAGCACAACGATGGCTCCTACAGCGCCTTTGGAAACAGCGATGAGTCTGGCAACACCTGGTCAGTAGGAAGGGAATGGTTTATTTTGGTTGGAGTGAATCAAAACAAACTTTTTTATTTATTTTTTAGTTGAAGCTTTACTGACCTGGAAATGTGAATGAATCTTGATGTTGCTCTAATACTGCACAGAGCAGGTTTAAACCAAGTTTTTTTTTTTTTTGAAGAAACTTCGTCATCTTCAGTGGAGAATTTGTTTGACCTTTTCAACGTGCTGCTGGCCCTAGCTCATTAGTATTTGAGTAGACGTGGTCGTCTGAAACCGTTGATCACTTCCATTAGTTACGGCAAGACTGTGCATTCGTTAATACCGTGTCTCTGTTTTCAGGTTGACTGCCTTTGTAATGAAGTCGTTTGGAGGGGCGCGGCCCTTCATCTTTGTGGACCCTCGTCACATCAGCGACGCCAAAGCCTGGCTGCTCCGACAGCAGAGGGAGGACGGCTGCTTCAACTCTGTGGGAAAACTCTTCCACAACGACCTGAAGGTGAGGAGGGAGAACACACTGTGGGCGGCTCTCCTTGTAGAGGGAGGCCTTTTTAAAGGTTGCAGTGAAGACCAGTTTTAGAAAGCCCTGTAAACAACCCTCCCTATTTCTAAAGCTATCCTTTGTACAGCTGAAATGACCCTTTGTTCAGTCACTGCACAGTATCTTCTGGTACTAACTGGTATAGATGGATAACGAATAGTAATTTATAAACAGGAATACTTTAGTCAGGGCTCTTTCCCTGCCACTACTCTCCTATCAGGTCAGGGGTGGATCTACAGGTATAGTACATCTTGTGTTTTCTAGGGAGGAGTGAGTGACGTCATCACCTTGAGTGCCTACATCACTGCTGCCCTGATGGAGCTGGAGGCCAACGCCGCTACTGTGAGGAATTCAAACACGTCCCAAATCTTCACCTCAGACTCTCGCTAAGCATTACATTTCACTATTAAATTCCAGTCCTTTCAAAGGAAGCCCATGCAACAATCATTAAATCATGAGCAGGATGTTTCCTGACACTGACAAAGCTAATCTAAAATGAAACCCTCCTTTAACTTAAAATCGCTCACCACCTAGGACCCCATGGTGCAGAGGAGCCTGAGCTGCCTGAAGGTTGCAGTGGCTGGCCAGCTGGACATCTACACCACAGCCCTGCTCTCCTACACCTTCACCCTGGCTGGGGACTGGCAGACCCGCACCAAGCTCATCACTTACCTGGACAAGAAGGCCAACACTCGGGGTAAGTAGAGACAGGGTGGGAAGGTTTAACCAGTATCATTCTTCCCATTAACGTTGATGTGATTTCTTCAGGAGGAACACGACACTGGGACCGAGCAGAGGCCACCTCTGGGGGTCTGGACTCCCTGGAGGTGGAGATGACTTCCTACGTGCTGCTGGCTCTGCTCTCCGGCCCCACCCTGCCAGGCTTCGGCCTGGACTACTCGTCCACAATTGTCCGCTGGCTGGTCCAGCAGCAGAACCCCTATGGTGGCTTTGCCTCCACACAGGTAGGAAGACCCCCCCCCCCCCCCCCCCCCCCCCTGTCCCACCTACAGGTCAACAACTCAACGCAGGCTGTCAATTAACATGGCATTATTGTTTAGAACAAACAGTTAGCCTTCATATGAAACCATCTGACTTGTCCTTTGCCTACAGGACACAGTGGTGGCCCTTCAGGCGCTGGCTAAGTATGGTGCTGCCACCTACAGCCCAGAGGGTGCCACTACAGTGAGTGTGAGCTCAGGAGGTGTGCTGAAGAAGCAGTACACAGTGAACCAGAGTAACCGACTGCTGTACCAGGAAGACCAGCTCAGTGAGGTACTGGGAGAGTACAAGGTGAAAGCTGTGGGGAAGAGCTGTGTGTTTGTACAGGTCAGTCAAAATGCTTAGTTTTAAAGATCTACATGTGCATACCCACCTATACTAGGACTCGCAGACTGAATAAATGATTCCAAATGCTGTACAACTGAAGTAAAGCCCAAATATTTTAATTTGAATTCTATTCAATTATAATAATGTAGTAATGCTTTGGCGTTGTGTCATATATATATATATATATATATATATATATATATATATATATATATATATATATATATATATATATATATATAATAAAATGAGTATTAGAGTCCACTTATGTAGTTTAAAAAATTAAAGGTAATTGTAGGCTTAAGTGAATTGAGTTACAGGATACATTTTTTGATCGGTTCATTATCCATCTTTGTTTCTGCTCCCAGATTGCCTTACATTACAACATTCCCCCTCCTCCCGATTACTCTGCCTTCACCATCTCCTCTGTGATCCGGGCCGACTGTACAATCCCTAAGCCTCAACTCTCGTTGTCTTTGAACGTCAGGTACTGGTCACGCCAGTTAAACAATAAATCACAATGTAGCTTAAGATCACCAATTTAGACCACAACTACATTGTACAACTTGCATAGCTCATTTAGTGAGCTGTCTTGTAGTATAATTACCTACAGACTGAATAGCTCTTATATCGCATGGCCAAAGGCTGTCTTAAGGGCTTTATGAAGAATTAAAGTGGCCCTCGTTAATGTTCCATTGTGTTTTCAGGTACAATGGTAAACAGCCGGAGACCAACATGGTCGTCATCAACCTCAAACTCCTGTCAGGCTTCATCCTGGACGAGACCTCTGTCCAACTTGTTAGTCAAATGACCTACTGTTCATTTAATGTTTACTGCTTTCTATAGCTTTCCCTCTTGTCATTCTAGTTCTCAGAAATGGAACTGGAAATCAAGTTGACCATTTTATTAAGTTAATATGAAGATTTGTTTTATCTAATGGACTCTTTGTTCTACCAGCTGAAGCGGGACAAGACTGTGAAGAGGGTGGACATGGACCAAGGATATGTCAACATCTATCTGGATGGGGTTAGCATAAATCACTGCATAGTCACAACAGTT
Source organism: Galaxias olidus (assembly GCA_026901105.3). Lineage (NCBI taxonomy): Eukaryota > Metazoa > Chordata > Actinopteri > Galaxiiformes > Galaxiidae > Galaxias > Galaxias olidus. The sequence goes on along the minus strand of JAPMUY010002359.1, from coordinate 102,345 downwards.
GAATTACAGGATTTATAGTTTTGAGATCAATTTAGTGTTTGGCGATCAATTGTTTTTCTTTCACAATATGAGGTTGTAATGAGTAGATAACCCAAACCAATTTTGAGGAGATTCAACTTCCAACTGAAACCATGAATGTGGTTTTGTTCTCTCCCTATAGCTGAAGAAGGGTCAGGATAGGGTTTATGCTGTGGCCATACAGCAAGATGTTGTGGTGACTGATCTGAAGCCTGCAGTGGTGAAGATCTATGACTACTACCAGCCAAGTAAGAATCCGTTATCCAACCATACACTGGGGGACTAGGGTTGTTCTCAATGTCTGAAGTGTCTTACGGTGTAGGTTGACACAGGAATGCATGGGGCAGAAAATACTTGACAGGATATAATGTACAGTTGCTAAGGAATAATTCAGTTCCACCTGTGCTTCTGTTTCAGATAACAAGGCAGCTGGTGAATACACCTTCCCTGGGTGCAAGTAAGTAGACAGCTCATCACGGCCTTTAGTTTTATTCAACCTAAAATGCTACTTGCTTATAAAACCTTTTAATGTTTCCCCATGCCTACATCCACAGGTGAGCTCTCATAACAGAGGGTACCATCAGCAACACTTGGCTCAAAGGGATTGGCAGTGCGATACACACCAACTGTTGGATCTTCCATTGAGTGTTTGTCTCCAGTTCTGACCAATAAACTTGTTAAAGTGACTTTCAATAGTGGTGATTTTAAAGTACTTTTTTTTTTTAAATTTATGAAATCTATTTGGGGACAAAGTTCAGGCTATTAAATGTCCTGCACCTTACGCAGAAATCAACAGGGAAATATGAGCGGTGATGGTTGCCTTTACAGCCACCAGGAAAATGCACTCAATCAATCCTATGTCATGGTGGTAGGATACAATTAACTACACTTTACAATTATGTTAAATGTATTGTGACAAGGTAGGATTATAGGCAACAAATCATGTTTCATCTGCTTGCTATCACTAGTGGGTATCATGACGTTGCACAGCAATCTGAGGAACTACTAAATCCTATAAAATTTCTACCTGAATAATTATCCACTAGCTCATATGAAAGAGAGGAAGCAACAGCGCAAAGACATTGGGCCATGTTCACCAGTATCTTTGTGTGATGTATGTCATGGATCTAAAGTAGAAACAAAGTACACAGCAAACAAGCTTGTCATTTAGCAACGCCACTAGTGGTTATAAAGCAAAGATGCATGGGATGCTATTACTTAAACCAATTATTTTGCAAAGTCTGCACTCATGAGTGCAAGTATGTTAAGTGTACAGATTTTTTTCTTAAGCACAAATCCCAAATGAAAACATGAGTGTTTAAAAGCTGCAAAAGGGGTTCAAGAGCAAAGTTCTTAAAGGTTGGTGACTGAACCTGTTATACCCAGTATCTCTGGCAGCCAGTGTTATTAAACAATGGGTACAGTGCAGAAATAAGTCCCATTTATACATTTCTAGCGTCAATACCTTTCCCCTTATTATGCCCATTCCGACTCCTTTGAATTGAGTATCCTGGCTTATAGTTGATGCCAAAGGTTTACATACACCTAGGTCAATCAGGGCATTTACTTTGTTCACATTAAAGGTCATTTAAAGAAAAAAAATGGTTTATTTCACTCAGAATAAAAAATGTACATGGTGGCATTGCCTTTTAATTGCTTAACTTGAAGTAGCCTTCCACTAGCTTCTCAATATTTTGCCAGAATGTTTGCCCATTCCTACTCAGGTTTGTATACTAAATATATTAACAGTGTATGTAAACTTTTGAATTCTGATAGTGAAATAAATGTCTGATTATTCTTAAAATGACCTCCAATGTGAACAAAGTAGATGCCCTAATTGACTTGCCGAAATGTGTGGAGTTGTGAAAAACTGAGTTTGAATATCTTGAGCCTAGGTGTCTAAACTTTTGGCCTCAACTAACAACCTCCAGTGATGACACAAGTAAACAACTGCAGTTTTTAAATCAAATCCACTTTTAATTCTCTTAACGATCTGGTCAGGGCTGTATGGCAGCAGCTCTAGTTGGCATGCAGGGCCTTCCAGCGCTTCAGGGGCCCCCTGTTGGGCATGTATTTGACCCCACATCCATCAGACACCAGACGCTTGTCTGCCATCATCTCGTCAAAGTCGGTGGCGTTGAACTTGGTGAAGCCATACTTCTTAGAGATGTGGATCTTATGAAAGATGGGACAGAGGTTAATTACTTTTGTTTTACTGGTGTGAACACAGCTTTAATGTCAGTTCATTTTTTTCATAAGATGTCAACACTGTTCTATGTAAATTGAAAAATGTTTGTCTCAATGGTCCCTTTAAGCACTCAACACCTCTCAGCTGAGTTCATACACAAACCAAAGATTCACTGTCTGCAGCCCTTGCACGCCAGAATCGCACGTCAGCGAGACTAGTCGGCTTAATAAGCTGCAGGTTTAAGTTTCACACAAACAAAATGCCACAAGAATTATTTTGTCCATCTAGATTGTCATCTTGAACACCACCAATGGTTTCCCAGCTTGTATTACTGTTAATCTGTGACAAGCTGTGTGGAGGAAGGAGTTTTACCTTCTGGCGACCGGGGAACTTGAACTTGGCTCTTCGGAGAGCCTCGATGATGTGCTCCTTGTTGCTGGCCTTGGTGCGCACGGACATGATGACCTGGCCGATATTGACGCGAGCCACGGTGCCCTGGGGCTTACCGAAAGCACCACGCATTCCAGTCTGGAGCCTGCACAGCGAGAGGAGAGCCGTTCAATCAACAGACCTCAAAAAGATGCTTTACAGCCATGAGGTCCTAGATTACACATCTAGAATAGTGTGGGAGTTTGTTTGGACACATTAAATGGTAGACACAGACAGCATTTAATAGAGTGGATCACAAAAGCTGGAAGTTTTGTATAGCTGGACAACCTTAAATATAGGTACATTGTGTTTTTCAATTTGTCTCAATGGTCCCTTTAAGCACTCAACACCTCTCAGCTGAGTTCATACACAAACCAAAGATTCACTGTCTGCAGCCCTTGCACGCCAAAATTGCACGTCAGCGAGACTGGTCGGCTTAATAAGCTGCAGGTACAATTCCTCCCCTCCATCACACAAGTCCACGGAACCAGAGTAGTGTGTAGCCAACCTATGGAATCGAAGTAGTGTGTGTTTCTGTGTTAGACCGTTAAGAATGTTTGTCACGGTCCTCACCTGTCAGCCCCAGCGCAGGACAACATCTTGTTGATGCGGATGACATGGAAGGGATGCAGACGCACGCGGATGTGGAAACCATCTTTACCACAGGTCTTCACCATGTACTTGTTGGCGCAAATACGGGCAGCCTCCAGTGCTAGAAACAAAAGGTGTAAAAATACACACGAGACAAGACATAAGCAAACTACTTATACATTTATTCTGCATTGGGTCATATCAGTATTATTGATTTGATTTAAATTCCACATGTGGCAAGGCATAGTTATAGAACACAAACGGTTTCCCTTGTGGTTTACAACTAGATGGTTGGGATGGCCAAAAAAAAATACAACAGCATAAGTTTTGATTTCCCCGAGCTTTAATGGTGAATGGCTTTATTGTTTTTCACCTATCTGACACATGGCACAGAAAACATGCAATATTGCAAGTTGAATAACATCTTCATAATGTGTCTCAATGGTCCCTTTTTAGCACTCAACACCTCTCAGCTGAGTTCATACACAAACCAAAGATTCACTGTCTGCAGCCCTTGCACGCCAGAACCGCACGGCAGCGAGACTGGTCGGCTTAATAAGCTGCAGTATAGGTTTGATAAGCCATCACCTCAGCGCTAAATTTATGGTGTTGTCTACCAACTTACCAGCGGGCTGGACAGTGGCCCATTGAGAAAATGTAAGCTATGGATAATGGTAAAAACCACAAACGCAAATGTTATGATTTCCCCCTAAACTAGACTAGTTTGACTTCAGTGATAGAGATGAAGAGCTTTCATGTTTTACACCTAAATCTCATTTTGACTCATGGAGGGGTACTGATGGGTGCCAGTTTAAAATACTTTTCTGGCAATAAGGGACAGTGGATGACCTTTAACCGCCACAAGCTCACCTTCAGAAGACAGCTGCTCATACTCGTCAGACACCATGTGACCGCACAGAGGGAACTCATCTACCTTAGCCTTCTTCCTGCCCAGATCGAAGATCCTGATCTTAGGATCTACACAAGATGGAGGAAAGGAGTAAGGTAGACGAGATAGCAATTACATAATGAATTAAAGAGGCACAGAACACATGAACATCTGCTAGAAAAAAAAATGCAAGTTGAAAACACATCTTCATAATTTGTCTCAATGGTCCCTTTAAGCACTCAACACCTCATCAGCCGAATTCATACACAAACCAAAGATTCACTGTCTGTAGCCCTTGCATACACAAGAAATGTAGGCAGCTAAACTGGCCACCTTAATAAGCTGCAGTATAGGTTTAATATAACAAAAGAATGTACGAAGTTCTTACCAGGCACACCCCTGCAGAAACGAGACTTTGGGTAAGGCTTGTTCTTGCAGTATCTGTAGCTGTGGGAAACAAGAACAAAAAAATCCATCACGTTAAGTATTGCATATCTGCCAAGACTTATTTCTGTATTGGGGCAGATGTTAAATTAGGATGTCAACGTGACATCCCCTTAAAGCTCCTTAACTAGCCAGTTCTTACACATTTTGTCTTTGCGTCACCTGTACTTACACTGTTGAATATGACAAAGCTGACAAGCCACCGCTAATGAACTACTTTGCTAGCAATTAGCTTAGCCACAATAAACCATATTAGTTGAGTTTCGAATCAATGCGTCAAGCCACT